>JAGFNQ010001974.1:245003-272608 GCA_024364735.1 Boesenbergia rotunda | reverse complement strand
TTGAAAAATCCTGAGAATCACAATGGTCAAAACATTAGTTTTTAAAATAATATTGATTCCTCAAATAATAAAATTTTAGAAACACCAACACCTCAAAACACCGTGAATTTTGTATGTCACAATAGTGTGGACGTATACAAATTCAACATTTGTAAGAGGAGGTTTTACCCATTAATTTTATTATCTTGAACCTTACTTTTTGACAAATAAAATTAATAGTTGGTTTCTCTTCGGCCCTACAAATAATAGCAATGACTCTGATGGAGAGGATACTATCAAATGCATCTAAGTGTATACCATTACACGATACTAAGGTAATTATCTAGGAATATGTCCCTTCCGATGAGGAAGATCTTACACTCCTAAATAATTTCCTATAATCATATTTGATTTAATGATCCGTGAAACAAATTAATCCGATATGGAGGAAGGCACTCAGAGCCAACGCGCAAGTTTATTCGCATCACATTTCAAATTGGTAATGGAGGCCACGGGACTCGAAGATTCCCTCTCCCACTTAGTAATTTAAAATTGAGGAATTTTCACATGCAAGCACAATAAGCATATAAAACATAAGCAATAAAGATGAAAAAATTAATTTCCAACTATTATGATTTTTTGTTCTCCAATATGCCTCCAGTCGTGTCGCCACCTCGTCTCCACCTCCATACACCATTCACAAGCTACCATGAAGAGGGTCCGAGCCGAGATAAAAAAATTATTTTAATTTATATCCTTCGATCCTATACTCCACAAAGGAGTGTACATTAGATCTAGATCAAAATAAATTAAAACAACCGGCTAAACAATGTCGTATTTAATTACAAAAATCAAATACTAATTAGCCTTGTCAACCCCGAGAATTCAAAAAATATTACAATCACACACAACCATCATACATAAACACATTAGCCATAATAGTTGGATCTTATGTCTGCAACCAAAGAGTTAGCCTACGCACATCCTACTATTATTCGACATAAAATTATATATGAAAATGCATGAAAGTAACCGAATCCAAAACACACAAAATCGAAAAACCTCACTCTGATACCAATTGTTGGTTTCTCAGTTTCATGTTCGATAAGATTGATCTCCATGTCCCCAAATTAAAATTTTCTATTAATTAGAAATAACCCGGATGGAGAGAACCTTTCCAAACAACCGATACATCATCGTACTAATCGATTCAAGTGATCGCTTGAACAAACTTATTGTTCAAGCAATCTAACTTGTCTAATCGATTAGTCACGAAATAGATGATGAATTGATCGCGTTTTTGTGTTTATCTTTGGGGCCGATGATAATAATCTACAAGAACATTAAGGAACCAAATAAGAAATTATACCTCTTGTTTACCTCACGATCTTCTATTGTATGTCCTAATCTCTTCATGGAGGTCGTGTGGGCCAACCGGTCTCCAAGAAATCGAAGTCACCAAACACCCTTCTTCACCTCTTGATGCTTGTGCTGAGAACCTTCAAAGAAAAGAGATATATCTCTTTTTCTTTCTCCAAGCACCGATAGTCTCCACCCTTCTCTAAAGATGATCACATCCAAAGGAGGAGAAGAGAGGAAGAGAAGAGAAGAAACAAACAAATCCTTTCTTCCTTCCCCAAGCCTTTATCTGCCCAACCCCTTCTTTCCTCTTCTAGGCCGCCGGCCCAAAGAAAAGAAAAAAAGAATTTCCTTTTCTAGTTGTTTGTCGCAAGTCACAAGGAGAAGAGAGAAGGGAGAAAGAGGGGAGAAGAAAACACAAGAGTTTTTCTTCCTTCCCAACACCTTTGGCCAAAACCCTCCTTTGACCCCTTGCGCTGGCAACCCACCAAACCATGAGAGAAAAGAGAGAGAGGAATAAGGGCTTTAGGTTATATGGTATGCCTTGGTCTCATGACCCACGAGGTATATATAGGCTATAATAGGGACCATGAAGAGGGAGTTGGATTTTGGTCTCCTAATGGATCCAAAAGGCTTATCCATTAATTGAATTAACCCAGTCCACTAAAGGGTTATCATTGAACTACCACACCAACCCCATAAATAAATATGATGTTGGGTATGGCTTGGCAGGTTTCCTAAGTGAATACTTGATCGTCCTTGAGAGACCTCTCCATGTCTACAGATTAAAAAATTTAATCCGAATGGAGACCCATCTCCCAACGACCATCTCGTCATCGTATTGTTTGGTACGAATTACAACTTGGCCAATCACAAAGATCATGCCTTGTAATTCTCCTAACAAAACAACCGCGGAAGAGACGACGAGTAGATCGCCGGTTCTTGTGTTTATGGTCGGGGTCCAATAAGTTAATTATTAACCATGATAATAAATCAAAATAATTAACTTTCATGCATGAAATGACGAAGCAAAGTAATATGACACAAAATAACAAAAGGAGCTAAGGGAGAGATTATACCTTCCCTTTACCTCGCGGCCTTCTACCTTATGTCCCTTCCCTTCCCGGACGTCATGTGGGCGACGAGCTACCAAGAACCAAGATCACCAAGGTGTCCCAACCGAGCTCCTCTTCTTGTCTTGGCCGAAACAAGAAACACTAGAATTAGGGCTTCCCTTGCGTCGGCACACTTCCTCCACTTCCGTCTCGCCGCCGACCACCGGAGCCACCCAAGCGTCGCTGGACCAGCTGCTGACCTCAAGAGGATGGAGAAGAAGATGAAGAAGGAGAGAGTTCTCCTTCTTCCTCACCAAACCGGCCGAAACTAAATTCCCACCTCCAACCTTGCGGCACCGCCACAAGCTTACTTGTGCCACCTCCCACTGGCCGCGGGCAGCTACTCCACCCCCCTGAGCACCACAAAAGGAAGAGAACTACTCTCCCTTGTCTCTGTGAGTCCCAGCCGAAGGTTGGTGGAGAAGGGAAGAAGAATCGAGGAGTACTCCTCTTCTCCTTGGCGCCGACCGAAACCCTAAGGGAGGATAGGAGAGAGAGAAGAGAGATGAGAGGCCTAAGGTGTCAACTCTTGGATTAAGCCTTGGTTTCATGATCCCATGGGGTTTATATAGGGCTATGGTAGGGACCAAGAGGAGGAGTTGGATCTTGGCCCGCTAATGGATATAAACCCGATCCATTAATTAAGATCCATTCCGCTAAAGGATCTTAATTGAACTTCCTCACCAACCCCCATATTTTCATATGGGCTCCACATATTATGAGTCGTCCATCCTCCCATGTTTAATATATTGAATGCCTGTTAATTAATTTAAATTACTGATAATTTAAATTAATTAACTTCTAGGTCCTTGATTAGTACCGCTCAACCTTATCATCATGTTGGATTAAATCCACCTGCAAGGTTTAACATGATAAACCTTTTTGAGCTCATCAAGGGAGCATCATCATCCCGACTCACCAGGACACGGATTCCATCAATAATCAATGACACACCATATAATTAATATTATTTTCCAACTTACCGGGTCTATCGATCTAACACAATAGATCTCGCCCATTGGTAAATCAAAGAAATAATTATTAATAATATGTGCCCGTTATTATATCGGGATTTAGGGATCATACTCCATAATAAAATCCGAGGTCCTATCCAATTATCATGTCAGTACAAATTGGATAACCTCTGGTTTTGGTCCTGCTCAATGCACACAAAGTACACTAGTGTAATTCTATGGTCAAGATCAACCACATCTAATTACACTACAATCATCCTGATGGTTTGTCCAATTCCATCTCGGTTGTGAGCCTCTGCTTATACTAGACAAGGAACTGATAACATGATCTTCTGTGTGTCACCACACACCATGTTATCTACAATGTAAAGTAAAGGAGTTTTATGCATGCACTAATATAAACAAGCACCTAGTGTTGTTGTGATTCTCTTTTCAAAATAAAGATGATCTTATATATATAAAGAACAAGTCTTTTAGTATACACATCTATCAATCTCCCACTTATACTCAAAGACTTTGCTATTCTCTCACTGTCATACATCTGACTCCCATATCCTCCATATGCCGATCGAAAGCTCTAGCTGGAAGATCTTTAGTGAAAGGATCTGCCAGGTTGTCCTCTGATGTAATCTTGGTGACAGCTACTTCTCCTCGCTTTACAATTTCTCGTATCATGTGGTATTAGCGCTCTATGTGTTTACTCGCCTTATGGGCTCGTGGTTCCTTTTGAAACTGCACCACTATTATCACAAAAGATTGTGATAGATCTGGGTAAACCATGATATACCAGGTATTAGCCCAGCTCTCTGTATGCACAGGATATTCTTGGAAGAAAATGTTAAACCAGTGAGGCAACATTAAAGGAGACTTAATCCACTTATTTTGGATGTTGTTAAGAAAGAGATGACTCGACTTCTACAGGCAGGTATCATTTACCCTATTTCTGATAGTCAGTGGGTTAGTCCCATACATGTGGTGCCCAAGAAATCTGGAGTTACAGTGGTGGAAAATGGAATCAACGAACTAGTGCCCACAAGAGTTAAGAATTCCTGGAGAGTATGCATTGACTATAGGAAGCTAAACAAAGTCATGAGAAAAGACCACTTCCCTTTACCCTTTATTGATCAGATGCTTGAGAGACTGGCAGGGAAGTCCCATTACTGCTTCTTGGATAGTTACTCGGGCTATTTCCGAATTTGTATAGACCCAGAGGATCAAGAGAAGACTACCTTCACTTGTCCCTTTAGCACATTTGCCTATAGACGGATGCCATTTGGACTCTGCAATGCTCTAGGAATGTTCCAGCGATGCATGGTAAGTATATTTAGTGAGTTATTAGAGCATTGCATGGAGATCTTTATGGATGATTTTTTAGTTTTTGGCACTTCATTTGATTCATGTTTAGATAACTTGTCTAGGGTTTTACACCATTGTATTGAGACTAACCTTGTGCTTAATTTTGAAAAATACCACTTTATGGTATAGTATGGAATTGTACTAGGACACATAGTCTCTAGTAGAGGTATTGAGGTAGATCCTGCAAAAATTAGTGCTATTTCTTCTTTATTTTACCCCGTATGCGTACGGGATGTTCGTTCCTTTCTTGGACATGCAGGATTCTACCGAAAATTCATTAGAGATTTCAGCGATATTGCTCAGCCCTGACAAGACTGCTGCAAAAAGATGTTGATTTTTGTTTTGATGATAAGTGCAAAGAAGCTTTTCACAGGCAAAGGGAGGCTCTTACCTCTACTCCTATTATTAAGTCACCTGATTGGAATTTGCCATTTGAATTAATATGTGATGCATCTAATTTTACAGTGGGAGCCGTTCTAGCACAGAGGGTGGAGGTAGCACCTCATGTCATATGCTATGCCTCCAAGACCCTGGATGCCGCCCAAGCAAATTACACTACCACTGAGAAGGAGCTACTTGCCATAGTTTTTGCTTTAGACCATTTTAGATCTTATTTATTATGCTCACATGTCATTGTTTTCTCTGATCAAGCAGCTTTAAAGTACTTATTGAAGAAGCCCGATGCTAAGCCTAGGCTAATCAGATGGATGCTTCTACTCCTGGAATTTGATTTGGAAATCAGAGATAGAAGTGGCAAAGAAAACTTGGTTGCAGATCACCTAAGCAGAATTGAAGGAGATGGATCTCCTACCACCGTTGACGATGATTTTAGAGATAAGCACTTTCTTGCAATACATGGTGAGACACCTTGGTATGCAGACCTTATTAATTTCTTAGCTGCACATGTTTTTCCTACACACTTTTCTAAAGCTCAAAAAGATAATCTTAAAAGCGATGCAAAATTCTATGTCTGGGATGACCCGTATTTATGGAAGTTCTGTAATGATCAAATAATTAGGAGGTGCATACTAGACCATGAGATTTGTTTAGTACTTACTTTTTGTCATTCATCAGCATGTGGGGGACACTTTGGACTATAAAGAACAGTTAGAAATGTTTTAGAATATGGTTTGTATTGGACCACCTTGTTTCATGATGCAGATGTATTTTATAAAAATTGTGATAGATGTCAGCGAACTGGAAACATAGGAGCTAGAAATGAGATGCCCCAACAAACTATACTTTTTTGTGAGATTTTTGATGTTTGGGGAATTGATTTTATAGGACCTTTTCCTGCATCCTGTGGATATCTGTATATTTTACTTGCTGTAGACTATGTTCCTAAATGGGTGGAGGTCATTCCCTCCAAGACTGATAACTCTTCTGTTGTTGTTAGTTTTGTTAGGTCACATATATTTTGCAGGTTTGGAATTCCTAGAGCTATAATAAGTGACCAAGGATCTCTTTTTTGTAACAAACACATGAAGGCCTTGCTTAGTAAATATGGGGTTCTACACAAGATTTCTACTTCCTATCATCCCCAAACAAATGGCCAAGCCAAAATCTCAAATAGAGAAATCAAATCAATTTTGGAAAAGACCGTTGGGCCAAATAGAACAGATTGGAGCAAAAGGTTAGATGATGCACTTTGGGCTTATAGAACGACATTCAAGACACCAATTGGCATGTCTCCCTACCGGTTAGTCTATGGTAAAGCTTGTCATCTTCCCGTGGAGATAGAACACAAAGCATATTGGGCGGTGAAGGCTTGTAATTTCGATGCTACCAAGGTGGGAGAAGAGAGGAAACTTCAACTTCAAGAGCTTGAAGAGATTAGACTTGAAGCATTTGAGAATTCAAGGATCGACAAAGAAAAGACCAAAAACTTCCATGACAAGCACATAATGAGAAAAGAATTTCAAATTGGTGACAAGGTCTTATTGTACAAATCAAGGCTCAAATTGATAAAGGGTAAGTTAAGGTCAAGGTGGGAAGGTCCATTTATTGTAACTAATATTTTTCCCTATGGTGTTGTTGAAATTAAAGATGAGACTAATGGTTTTGTGTGGAAAGTTAATGGCCACCTGCTCAAAAAGTACTTTGAAGAATTAAAGGATCTAGAGGTGGATAGAGTGGACATCAAAGATGCTATCTACCCAACCTAAAGGGGAGTTTCTTTTTCCTTGCATTTTACTTTATTGTAAATACCATTTCATTGTTTTCAAATAGAGAATAAATGTTTTTCCAATGAGTTTTTGATAATAAATGTTTAGGAAGTGTAGATTGAATAAATAGTGATTGTAGACACCATGTTACCATGTTGACACCTTATTTTTGAATGATTAGGAATAAATGTATCCCTCTAGGTTTTTTCTATATCAACTTAGAGTCTTTTGAAAACAAATTAAATTTGGTTGTCTAGACTTAGGATTTGAGTCAATGGATGAAATTCTTGGTTGCTTGAGTACTGCTTGGTTGTGGACTCTAGAGTGATGATTTGAGATGAATTCTTTTTGCCTAGTGAGGACTTAGCTTTATTGTTGAGAAACACACATGTGATTGCACTCTAGAACTTGCTTAGGTTCTTTCAAAACCATATTTCTATGATTGGACCACATTTATAAAGGTTATTCATTTTGTCTTTCCTTTTCCATATAAGTGTTGTAATATACCTTGTTGATTCATGTCTTATTCTTTTTCCTTCCCTATTTTTCTGCTCATATCCATATTTCTCTATAGACTTGGTTACTTGGGTTTTTCTTGATGTTATTTTGCCCGAGACGGACAAAGGTTTATGTGTGGGGGAGGTGACTAATGTTTTTAAATGGTATTGGTGAAAAGTGATGTATTTTGAAGCTTATGTTGTGATAGCAATCTGTTTTTTTTTATGGATTTTTAAGATGGAATGTTTTTGTGGATTTCGAATGTCTTGATGGGAGTAAAGGAATGGAAGAGCATGAAAACACAATGAAAAAAAAAGAGAAGAAAAGAAATGAAGAAGTGTGCCAAACTTGATGGATGGTGTATCAAAGATGAGTTGTGAGTATTGAAAAGTTAAGATTACCTTTGGAGCAATCTGATTTATGAATGTTGTTTGGTGTTTTAACTCCATGAGGAGAATTTTGAAAGGAATGAGAGTTTATAAAGGTTAGTTTTAGTGATACTCTTCAAGCCCACCAAAATGTTTTCATTTAGACATGGAATTGGTAAGTTGAATTATTTTCAAAAGTTTCAATTGATACCATGGCTGAAGTGAAGATGAATGAGCTAGATTTGGTTGTGGGTTGTAGTGAAACTGTAGAAAAAAAAAGAAGCAGCTGAAAAAAAAACAAAGATAGAAGAAAAGAAGAAGGGAAGAAAAGAAAAGAAAGAAAAGTCAAAATGTTTTCATTTATAAAGCTGCCTCTGAGGCTGTCACATACTCAGCTTCCATGGTAGAGTTCGCCACGCATTTCTACTTCACACTCCAAACAATGGCTCCACCTCCTAGAGTAAACACAAACCCTGAGGTAGACTTACTCTTGTCCCTGTCTGACTGGAAATCTGAATCCGTATAACTCACAGGGACTAATTGGTCTGCCCGGTAAACCAGCATATAATCCCTAGTCCGTCTCAGGTATTTCACTATATGCTTTACCGCTATCCAATGCACCTATCCAAGGTTACTCTGATATCTGCTAACCATGCCCAAGACAAAACAGATTTCTGGTCTCGTGCACAACATAGCATACATGAGGCTTTCTACTGCCGAAGCATAAGGAATCACCTTCATTTCCTCTATCCTTTGATGTTTTTGGACACATCTCCTTGGATAGAGGAACTCTGTGCCTGAAGGGTAAGAAACCCTTCATGGAGTTTTCCATGCTAAAACGAGCCAGGATAGTGTCAATATATGAAGCTTGGGATAAGCACAACATCCTTTTCTGGCGATCCCTTATGACCTTGATCCCAAGGATGTGTCCCGCTTCTCCTAAGTCATTCATATCAAACGGTTTTGACAACCAAACCGTTATGTCTGATAACACTTTGACATTATTGCCAATTAACAAAATGTCATCTACGTAAAGTACAAGAAACATCACTACGTTTCCGTCACACCTCTTATATACACATGATTCATCCGAGCTTTGAATAAATCCGTATGACTGGATTACCTCATCAAAGCGGATGTTCCAAGATTGTGAAGCTTGCTTCAATCAATAGATGGATCGATTAAGCTTGCATACTAGATGCTCTTTGCCCTTTACAATGAACCCTTCTGGTTGTTTCATGTAGATGGTTTCCTCAAGACTTCCATTAAGGAATGCTATCTTGACGTCCATATGTCATACCTCATAGTCCAAATGAGCTGCAATAGATAAGTGAATCCGAATAGACTTAAGCATGACTACCGGCGAAAAGGTCTCCTCATAATCGATTCCCTCTTTCTGAGTATACCCTTTCGCAACAAGCCTAGCTTTGAATGTCACAACCTTCCTGTCTGATCCTCTCTTTCTCTTGTAGATCCACATGCATCCAATGACTTTTAGACCATTGGGTGGTTCTACTAGCTCCCAGACGTGATTAAAATCCATAGATTCTATCTCAGAGTTCATTGCCCTTTGCCATGAATCTGCATCCTTATCTTGGAGGGCCTTGATAACTTTCATTTTGTTGATTAAATTCGGCTTTCAAATCCATTTTTTTGATTCCTTATCATTTGCTTAAGTTGCATTTATATTAGGTTTCATGAAATCTTTCTATTTTTTCCTTGGATATAATTCTTCCTATATTTGAAATATTTTGGCATTAATGTTGAATCTAATTTTGTAGGTTTTAATCAGTCATGGACCTAGATCAAGATTGGATTAGGACTTGAGTTCAGAATGAGCCTAGATCAAAGGGATCAAGAGATGAATCAATATGGGCCGTCCATTTAAGATGACGGTTAGATCTAAGCCAACCGCCAACTTCCGGTCGATCCAAGCTCAAGATAGACTTAATCAAGTTCATGGATCAAGATCTGAAAGTTTATGCCAGATCAGAATTAATTCAGCCGTTGGATCGAGCAATAGAAGATCTAGATCGTCCAAGCTAAAGAAGAGAAGATCTTAGCCATCCACTTCAGATCTGAGTAATCCGAGTTAAGGACAAGTAGATTAGAGCCCTTGATCAAGATCTGAGAAGTTTGGGTTCTATCTGACTTGATCTGATCGTTGGATCAGAGCGGAGCAATCTCAGCCGTCGAAATTCGAAATGCTCAATTAAAACAGAAATTCCCTCGCCAGTTCGGGGTCGTCGTGTGATCGCATCTCAGTTTTCAGCTTTCCTTCTCCGTTTTCTTTTCCGATCGCCGACCACCACTCCAAGTCAGTTCGCCTTTCAGATTCCAAATCGAAGAGGTATTCTCAAGCCAGATCTGCAACCTAGTTTGACGCTGAAGGGATTGTGAATGAGGGTTTCGTCGGAACTTGCTTTTCAGATCAGAGACTACTTGTCAATTGTGTCCACCGATCAGAGCTTCTAGATGCAATCGAAGGGGTTCTTTAAAGGTGTCTGAAGGCTTCGGGGTTGTTTGCATCGCAATCTGTCAAGGATGAAGAGATCGCGAGGAGAAATCAGTTGCACATCGAGATTACTGCAGTTTGCTCGCGGGAGTCAATTTCTTCCTTGATTCTTGAGATGGAGGGTTTCCAGCTCACTCTTGTGTGACAGCAAGAGGGAATTTGTGGTGACGAATCTGAACTGGAGCTTGTAACTATTAGATTTCAATTTCTGAGTTGTTTCTATCGTTTCTGAACTCTGTTATAGCGTTGTATCAGCTGTTTTCAGCTACTGATTGGACTGTCGTCCGATCCAGACTCCACATGATCGGTCATCCGACCGATCAGGCTCACATCTGATCGGTCTGCAGACCGATCAGGAGATTTTCCAGCACAATCATTCTCTATGTTAGATTTCAGTTTGTTTTAATATTCATTTTCTGACTTTAAGTACAGTTCTAGTGTAACGTTGCATTTTATATCAGCTTTATATTTCAAACTTTGCAATTTCAAATTGTTGTGCTAAATGTTCCTAGTGGTTAAGTTAATTTTTGCAATATCTAGTTCAACTCTACCCAATTAAGTCAATTCCATTTCAAATTTTATTTTCATTCATACTTGCAAAACAAAACCCCCATTTTATCTCGAAAACCCAAAACATTGAACGACAAATAACTTGCAAGCATCAAATTGAACATTCACAACTAGTCCTGGAAAAAATACGCCCTGAGGCCCCTATTCTCATTCCTATTTTGCTAGTCAGGGTTTTCAGCTTTATAAATTTTTAAATTTGAGTCCTTCATTCGTGAAAGCTATTTTGGGACCATCAGGCCTCGTCATAGGTCCAGGGATCCGGTTCATATTTACTAGAGACCAAGTCCGAAGGCTCTCCCAAAAACATGAACCTTTCAGGTTGTCTAACAACCCTCCCACTGCGACGAGGTACCACCTGTGTATCTTCTGTGACACGTAGTGCAGTGACTTGTGGTGTGTCCTCTTGTACAATTGGTCCTAAGGTCGGAACGTCCCTCTTAACTATTCAAGCACTAGTCTACACTTAGGCTTGTTGTTCATCACATTGTCTTCTTCTAAGAATCTGGCATTCGTGCTAACGATTACCTTCTGATCCTTAGGAATATAGAACAACCACCTTTCGTTCCCTTAGGATAGCCCACAAACAAACGTACTTCTGTACGAGATTCCAACTTATCAGTATCTCCCTTTAGCACATGTGCTGGACTACCCCAAATTCGAATATGTCCTAAACTAGGCTTTCGCCCAGCCCATAATTCTATGGGAGTAGAAGAAACTGACTAGATGGTACTATGTTCAGAATATACACAGCCGTCTCAAAGCATATCCCCAGAATGAATCAGGTAAATCAAAGTAGCTCATCATTGACCTAACCATTTCCATAAAGTCCTATTCCTTCTTTCTGCAACTCCGTTCTGTTGGGGTGTACCAGGTGTAGTTAGCTGGGATTGAATCCCAACCTCTGATAAGTATGTCCTAAACTCTCCAAAGAGGTACTCTCCACCATTATCTGATTGTAGTGTCTTGATTCCTTTACCATGATGCTTCTCCACATCAGCCTTAAACTCTTTGAACTTATCAAAGCATTTAGATTTGCGGTGCATTATGTAAATATATCCATACCTTGAATAATCGTCAATAAAGATGATGAAATATTCAAAGTCACCTCTAGCTTGGATCGACATAGGACCACACAAATCAGAATGAATTAGTTCTAGCACATCTTTGGCCCTATACCCTGTAGCCTTGAAAGACCTCTTGGTCATCTTACCTTCTAAGCAAGACTCATAGGTCGGGAAGTGTTCCACCACCAATAAACCCAAGGGCCCATCGGCTATCAACCTCTGAATCCTACTAAGGTTAATATGACCAAGCCTAAGGTGCCAAAGATACGTCTGATTCATCTTAGAAGGCTCCTTTCTCTTATTTAGGTTAGATGATGAGCTATTTGTTAGATCGATTTGGTATGCTACAGGGGATGAATAGCATTTTTTGGCTTCTTCTTCCTACGTTGTTTGTTGCGCAAGCTGAAATACAATAAAACAATAAACTAACAATAAGAACAATGCTAACAAATCAGATTTACATGGTATCCACCCCTAAGGGTGACTAATCCAAGAATCCGTCGGTGGATCACTCCCCTGATAACCTTCGGCTAGCCATTGTCACTCCTTGTGGGTGGAGAAACCTCACCACAACATCTTGACAAGACTTGAGCACCAAGACTACTATTTTGCCTTTAACCAAGACAAAATTCATCAAGAGGTTCAGCCACCACGAAGTCCTCTTTAAATAGAACTAAAGATGAAACCCTCGCCACCAGTCGACTGCTCCCAGGGCAGTCGACTGGTGCCATTGAAAATCTACCGTTGCAACCCCAACGTTCGAATTTTCAGCCAACTCACCAGCCTCTACCAGTCGACTGCTCCCAGGGCAGTTGACTGGTCTGAGGCTGAAAACCTTCTGTGAGTTTTATTAGTCGACTGCCCCACTCACACACCTAGGGTTTCCCTTCCCGAGTACACTTCTCTCAGCACTCGAACCATAGGATTTCCCAAGTACAATCACACAGCACTCGTACCCTCATGACTCGACTAACTCCTCATCAGCAGCCTCGACTATTGCCTTCGCGTCGCGCCCTCTTCATCTTCGGCTCCCGTCCCTCGGATGCACGCAAGCCTCCAGCTTGCCTCCATGCCATCCTTCACGTATGCCTCGAAGTCCGCGCCCCCTCAGCTCATCGTCCCTGCTCTCCAAAAGTCCCTCGGGTGCACATAAGCCTCCAACTTGTCTCCATGCCACCCTTCACCATACCGAGACCGTCCCAGCCAAGTCAATATATGTAAACCTGCACAACCTGCACACTTAATATACACATATTAGAACACAAGGGAAACCTAACTTAAACCCTTTGCCCAAACATCAAAACACTTGGTCACTCCGGACCACAGATTGCCTCAACACTATTGACCTCTGTTTGCAGCGTAGGAGTCTTTGGTTCTAGAGTGTACAGATTGCCAACCATAGTACCCGAACAGATAATTTCTCTATTTCTTTTTATAACAACTTTGTTATTAAAAGCAATAGAATATCCATCCTTTATTAACTTAGAAACTAAAATTAAATTCTTTCTAAATGAGGGTATATATAAGCAATCTCTCAGAACTAACACCTATTTCTCTCAAAAGACAAATAAAAATCTCCCACTGCAATTGCTGCCACCTCCGTAGCATTGCTCATGTAGACCACGATTTCTCCATCAGCTAGCCGTCGGGTTTCCTGGAACCCCTGCAAAGTATTGCAGACATGGTCATTGGCTCCCGTATCTACACACTAGGTACTGGTAGATAGCACCGCTAAACATGTTTCAACAACTAAGGATGAAGAAATACCTTTGTTTTGACGACGGGGATAGTTCGCCTTCCAGTGTCCAGTTTGCTTATAGGTGAAGCAATTGCCTTTCGGCGTCTTCATGTCTGTCCGTGGTCCCTGCGATTCAGCCGCCTTCTTATACCCACCTTGTTTCTTCTTCTTCCTGTCTTTCGGCACAGAAGTAGAAAACTTCTGAGTGACCAAGGCCTGCGAACTCTGATGAAACAACCCCTCTGCCGCCTGGAGTTCTCCCAGGAGTTCCCCCAATGTATAGTCATGCTTGTTCATGTTATAGTTGAGCCTGAACTGCTCAAATATCCTAGGCAGAGATTGGAGTATGATATTGACCTGGGTTTCCCCGTCGATCTATGCTCCAATGACCTCAATCTCATTGAGGTGGGATATCATCTTTAGGACATGATCCCTCACTGGTGTCCCTTTGACCATAGAAGTCGTCATCATGTTCTTCATCGCATCCTACCTGGCGGCTTGATTCTGGTGCCCGAAGAGGTCTTGGGTTCAGCATCATAGCAGCAACACTGGGCATGGACTGATGCTGATGTTGCAATACATTTAACATAGATGCCAAAATGTAACACCGCGCCATCTCATCATCCTTGACCCATCGCTTATAACGCTCCCTCTGCTCTTCACCAGATTTCTTGCCAGGTTATTCAGGACAATCTTCAGAGGGTACAAATTTGTACTCTTCAGCAGTAAGGACAATGTCTAGGTTTCTTTTCTAGTCAATGTAATTGGGTCCAGTAAGTTTGTTCTCTTTAAGTATGGTTGCTATGGGATTAAAGGCCATTTTGAAAAACCTAAAAATCACAACATACACTACTTTTGAATTCGAAAATGAATTGATTCCTCAAAACAATAAATTTTTGAAATCAACCAACACCTCAAACACCGAGAATTCCCATGTCATGTTAGTGTGGACGTATACGAATCCTACATTCTTTAGAGAAGATTTTACCCATCAATCTTAGTATCTTGTCAACCTAACTTTTTGACAAGTAAGATCAATAGTTGGTTCACTTCGGCCTTACAAATTATTAGCAGTGACTCCGTTGGGGTGGATTCTAATATTTGTATCTAAGTGTTTACCATTGCACAACACTAAGAGAATTATTTAGGATTATGTGCCTTCCGTTGGGGAAGTACACACACTCTTCAATAATTTCCTATAATCTTTTCTGACCTTGTGATCTGCAAAACAAGCCTATCTGTTATGGAGGAAGGCACTCAGAGCCAACGCGCGAGCTTGTTCGCATCATATGTCAGATTGCAATGGAGGCCACGGGACCCTTAGGGTCCCTCTCCCACTTAGTAATTTATTACGAGGAATTTTAACTAGCACGGACACAACAAGCACATAACCAACATAATGAAAAAGAAAATCCTAGATTTTCCAACTTTTCATGGCCTTGGTCTTCCAATGCGCCTCCAGTCGTGTCATCACCTCATCCGCTCCTCCCTTCCTTATGCGCAACCCACCATGAGGGATCTCCGAGCCGAGATAACTAGCTAATTATTTACATCATTGATCCTATACTCCACAAAGGAGTGTACATAAAATCTAGATCAAATGTAAACAAATAGTTCGGCTAAACATGTGCTATATTTAATTACAAAAATTAAATACTACCTAGCCTCGTCAACCCTGAGGATTAATTAATTTACAAAAATTTCACAATCATTCACACAACAATTATTTGGCCATGATAACTTAGAATCTCGTGCCTGCAACACAAAGTTAGCCTACGCACATCCATATATCATCCAGCAAAATAAAATATATGAAAAATGCAAAAAAAAAAAATTAATCAATCCTAAACACACAAAATCGGAAACCTCAGCTCTGATACCAATTGTTGGATATGGCTTGGTGGGTTTCCTAAGCAAATACTTGGTCGTCCTTGAGAGACCTTTCCATATCTACGGATTAAAAAATTTAATCCGAATGGAGACCCATGTCCCAACGACCATCTCATCATCGTATCGTTTGGTACGAATTACAACTTGTCCAATCACAAAGATCGTACCGTAATTCTCCTAACAAAACGACCGCGGAAGAGACGACGAGTGGATCGCCGATTCTTGTGTTTATGGTCGGGGTCCAATTAGTTAATTATTAACCATGATAATAAATCAAAATAATTAACTTTCACGCATGAAATGACGAAGCAAAGTAATATGGAACAAAATAACAAAAGGAGCTAAGGGAGAGATTATACCTTCCCTTTACCTCGCAGCCTTCTACCTTATGTCCCTTCCCTTCCCGACGTTGTGTGGGTGACGAGCTACCAGGAACCGAGATCACCAAGGCGTCCCAACTGAGCTCTTCTTCTTGTCTTGGCCGAAACAAGAAACCCTAGAATTAGGGCTTCCCTTGCGCTGACACACTTCCTCCTCTTCCTTCTCGCCGCCGGCCATCGGAGCCACCTAAGTGTCACCGGACCAGCTGCTGACCTCGAGAGGAAGGAGAAGAAGATGAAGAAGGAGAGAGTTCTCCTTCTTCCTCACCCAACCGGCCGAAACTAAACTCCCACCTCTAGCCTTGTGGCACTGCCGTAAGCTTGCTTGCGCCACATCCCACCGGCCACCGGCAGCTTCTCCACCCCCGCTGAGCACCACAAAGGAAGAGAACTACTCTCCCTTGTCTTTGTGAGCCCCAGCTGAAGGTTGGTGAAGAAGGGAAGAAGAACTGAGGAGGAGAACTCCTCTTCTCCTTGGCGCCGGCCGAAACCCTAAGGGAGGATAGGAGAGAGGCCTAGGGTGTCAACTCTTGGATTAAGCCTTGGTTTCATGATCCCATGGGGTTTATATAGGGCTAAGGAAGGGACCAAGAGGAGGAGTTGGATCTTGGCCCGCTAATGGATCTAAAACCGATCCATTAATTAAGATTCATTCCACTAAAGGATCTTAATTAAACTTCCTCACCAACCCACATATTTTCATATGGGCTCTACATATTATGAGTCGTCCATCCCCTCGTGATTAAGATATCGAATGCCCATTAATTAATTTAAATTACTGACAATTTAAATTAATTAACTTCTGGGTCCTTGATTAGTACCACTCAACCTTATCATCATGTTCGATCAAATCCACCTGCAGGGTTTAACATGATGAACCTTTTTGAGCTCATCAAGGGGGCATCATCATCCCGACTCACCAGACACAAATTTCGTCAATAATCAATGGCACACCATATAATTAATATTTTTTCCCAACTTACTGGGCCTTTCGATTTAACAAAATAGATCTCGCCTATTGGTAAATCAAAGAAATAATTATTAATAATATGTGTCTGTTATTATATCGGGATTTAGGGATCATACTCCATAATAAAATCTGAAGTAGTAACCAATTATCAAGTCAGCATAAATTGGATAACCTCTGGTTTTGGTCCTGCTCAATGCACACAAAGTACACTAGTGTAATTCTATGGTCAAGACCAACCACACCTAATTACACTACAACCATCCCGATGGTTTGTCCAATTTCATCTCGGCTGTGAGCCTCTACTTATACTATGCAAGGAACTAATAACATGATCTTCCGTGTGTCACAACATATCATGTTATCTACAATGCAAAGTAAAAGACTTTTATGGATGTACTAATATAAGCAAACCTAGTGTTGTTGTAATTCTCTTTTCAAAATAAAGATGATCTTATATATTGTTGGGTATGGCTTGGCGGGTTTCCTAAGTGAATATTCGGTGATCCGAGAGACCACTCTATGTCTACGAATTAAAATTTAATCTGAATGGAGACCCGTCTCCCATCGATCATCTCGTGCCGTATCGAACGATCCAAATCACAACTTAGCCAATTACCAAAATCGGCTTTGTGATTTGCTCGACAGTTCGACCGCGGAAAAGGCGACGAGTTGATCATCGGCTTTTGTGTTTATGGTCGAGGTCCAATTATTTAATTATTTACTATGATATCAATTCAAAACGATTAAATAATTATCATGAAATTACGAGGCAAATAAATAAGGCATAAAATAACATAACGAAAGGAACCAAGGAAGAATGTACCTTCCATTACCTTACGATCATCTACCGTATGACCCTCCCCTCTTGGACATCGTGTGGGCGACGATCTACCAAGGATGTGGTTACCAAGTCGATCCATTCTCCTTGCGCCAACCAATCCTTAATCAAAAGGATGTCGTTGGCCGCTCCTAGGATATGATCCAAACACAAACCCAATTGATTTTTTCCTCCACTGTCAGTACCTGAACAACAAGTATCTTGGAGTTCTTGTGATCTGAGCAACTCCAAGTTACACAAGCAACTTGTATTCTGAGCAACTCCACAACTCCAACTCATGTTCTTCTAGGCAACTCACTGTCAGGAATTGCTGCCTCACGGAAGCGCCTCCCTGGGGGCTGCCTTATGGCAGCACTCCCGACTCCCTGGGCGCTGCCTCACAGCAGCGCCTCCCTGGGTGCTGGCGCTGCCTCATGGCAGCGCTCCTGAGGCCCCTGGGCGGAGCGCTCCGAGTCACTGCCTCACAGCAGCGCCTCCCATGAGGGCTGCCTCACGACAGCGCCTCCATGGGACAGAGAAAGGGGAGGAAGAGGGGAGGAGAGAAAAGAGGCTAGGGTTTTGTGATCTATTGGATTAATCAGAATCAACCAACAACTTGGTTCTATGCCACCATGGGGTATTTATAGGGTTACGATAGGGACCATGAGGAGGAGTTGGATCTTGGCCTGCTAATGGATCCAAACCAAATCCATTAATGAGGATTCATTCCACTAAAGGGCCCTCATTGAATTACCTCACCAACTCCCTATATTTACATATGGGCTCCACTTGTTACGAGTCGTCCATCCCCCTGTGTTTAAGATCTCACATGCCCTTTAAATAATTAAATTACTGACAATTTTAAATTAATTAACTTCTGGATCCTTGACTAATACCAACGTGCCGGATCAAATCCACCTGCAGGGTTTAGCACGATGAACCTTTTGAGCTCATCAAGGGGGCATCATCATCCTGACTTACCAGGATACGGATTCCGTCAATAATCATCGACACATCATATTATTAATATTATCTTCCAACTTACCGGGTCTATCGATGTAACAAATAGATCTCGCCCATTGGTAAATCAAAGAAATAATAATTAATAATATATGTCCGATATTATTTCGGGATTAAGGGAGCATACTCCATAATAATATCTTGAGGTCCTATCCAATTATCGAGTCAGTACAAATTGGATAACCTCGGGTTTTGATCCTACCCAATGTATTCAAAGCACACTAGTGTAATTCTATGGTCAAGACCAACCACACCTAATTACACTACAACCATTCCGATGGGTTGTCGAATTCCATCTCGGTTGTGGGCCTCTATTTTATACTAAGCAAGGAACTGATAACATGATCTTCTGTGTGACACTACACACCATGTTATCTACAATGCAAAGTAATTGGACTTCGTGCATGTACTAATATAAACAGGCACCTAGTGTAGTTGTGATTCTCTTTTCAAAATAAGATGTTCATATAAAGAAATCATGTCTTTCAGTATAGACATCCTATAATCTCCCACTTATACTTAAAGATATTGCTGTTCTCAAAATGTCATACATCTGACTCTCTGATCTTCCACATACCTAAAGCTCTCGCTATCAAGGCCTCACTGAAAAAATCTCCCAGGTTATCCCCTGATGTAATCTAGACAACAACATCTTTTCCTCTCCTGGGTGGTACTTGCTCTATGTCTTTACTTGCCTTATGGGATCGTGATTCCTTCGAGTTTGCAATTGTACCATTTCTTTGTCACATCAAAATGTGATAGCTCTGAGCAAACTAGGAATCACATCGAAGTCCATCTTGACGTTCCTGAACCATGTAGCTTCCTTTGGCTGCCTCAGAGGCTGCCATCCATCCAGCTTCTATGGTGGAGTCCATCACGTAGCCGCTGCGCAACACTCCTCCAACTATGGTTCTACCTCCTAAAAGTAAACACAAAACCCCGAGGAATACTTACGTTTGCCCCTATCCGACTGGAAATCTGTATCCGTATAACTCATAGGGAATTGGTTTGCCCGATAAACCAGCTTATAATCCCTAGTCCTTCTCAGGCACTAATATAAACCTTTACCGCAATCCAATTTTCTTGACCTGGGTTATTCTGATATCTGCTAACCATGCCCACGGCAAAGCAGATATCCGGTCTCATTTTTAGCATACATGAGGCTTCCTATGCTAAAGGAACCACCATTTCCTGCTCTATCTTCTTTGATAATCTAAACATGTCTCCTTGGATAGAGTAGCTCCATAGCTGAAAAGTTCAAAACTTTTCTTGGAGGTTTCCATGCTAAAACAAGTTAAGACACTGTCTCTATATGAAGCTTGGGATAAGCACAACATCCATCTCTAGTGATCTCTTAGAACTTTGATCGCCAAGGATGTGCCCTTCTTCTCCAAAGTCCTTCATATAGATTGTTTGTACAACCATACCCTTACGTCTCATAAAATTTGTCATTGTTGCCAACTGACAAAATATTATCTACGTATAGTACAAGAATACCACTTCGTTTTTGACACATATCTGACATACACAAATCTCATCCGTCCTTTAAACAAATCCATATAACTGGATTATCTCTTCAAAGCGGATGTTCTTCGTCATAGGTCTAGGGATCTTGATTCATGGTCGCCAGGGACCGAGTCCAAATACTCTCCCAAGATCATGAATCCTTTTGGTTGACCAACAACCCTTCCACTACGACGAGACACCACCTATGTATCTCCTGTGACACGCGGTGCAGTGACTTGTGGTGTATCCTCTTGTACAGTTGGTACTAAGGTTGGAATATCCCTCTTAATTATTCAAGAACTAATCTACTCATGGGCTTGTGGTTCATCACATAGTCTTCTTCTAAGAATCTGGTATTCGTGCCAACGATTACCCTCCGATTCTCAGGACTATAGAACCACCTTTCGTTCCTCTAGGATAGCCTACGAACAAGCCCACGAGATTCCAATCTTATCAGTATCCCCTTTCAGCATATGTGCTAGACTACTCCAAATCCGAATATGTCTTAGACTGGGCTTTCACCCAGTCCACAATTCTATGGGAGTAGAAGGTACTGACCTAGATGGTATCAAGTATGTATGTTGTCATTTCCAGAGCATATCCCCAGAACGAATTTGGCAACTCGAAGCAGCTCATCATTTTCCTAACCCTCTCCATAAGAGTCATTTTCCTTCGCTCTTCTACACCATTCTGTTGGGGCGTACCATGTTGAGACTGAATCCCAACCTCTAATAAGTAAGTCCTAAACTTTTCCAAGAGGTACCCACCACCACGATCTGATCGTAGTGTCTTAATACCTTTACCTTGATGTTTCTCCACAACCGTCTTGAATTCTTTGAACTAATCAAAGATTCAGACTTGTGACCATCAAGTAAACGTATCCATAACTTTGAATATTCGTCTCACGAAGTATTCAAAGCTTCCTCTATTCTGGATAGGCATAGGACCACACAAATTAGAATGAACCGATTCTAACATATCTTTGGCTCTATACCCCTCGGCCTTTGAAAGATCTCTTGGTCATCTTACCTTTCAAGTAAGATTCAAAGTTAGGAAAGTCTCCCACCACCAATGAACCTGAGGGCCCATTGGCTATCAACCTTTGAATCCTACTAAGGTTAATAAGACCAAGCCTTAGACGCCAAAAGTATGTTTGGTTGATCTCAGAAGAAACCTTTCTCTTACTTTGGTTAGATGATGAGCTATTAGCTACTATTTGCATCATGGGCGACTTTGGTATTAATTGCTTAAATTGCTTATCCATGTTCCTAAACAGATAATCCTTCTATTCCACTTTTCAAAAAAAGCAATAGAATATCCATGTTTCAGAAACTGAACCAGAGTTCTTTTCTAAAATCAAGTATATAAAAGCAATCTTAAAACCAAAACTCTCTCTTCTAAAGACAAATATATAACTCACACTACAATAGTCGCCACCTCCGTAGCATATCCCATGTAGACGGTAATCTTTTCTTTAGCTAGTCGTTGGGCTTCCTGGAACCCCTGCAAAGAATTGCAGACATGTTTAGTGGCCTCCGTATCTACCCACCAGGTACCGGCAAATAACACTGCTAAACATGTTACAATGACAAAAGAAAAGGATATACCTATCTCTTGACGATGAGGAATGTTCTCCTTCCAATGTCCAGTCTGCTGGCTCGTGAAGCAATTGCCTTTCGGCTTCTCCACACCAGCCTGAGGTCCCTGCGATTTTGCTGCCTTCTTGGACTCACCTTGTTTCTTCCTCTTCCTGCCTTTCGGCCTAGAAGTAGAAACCTTCTGAGTGACCAAGGCCTGTGAATCTTTGACGAAACAACCCCTCTGTCGCCTGGAGTTCTCCCAAGAATTCCGCAACGTATACTCATGCTTATTCATGCTATAGTTAAGCCGAAACTGCACAAAACTCCTAGACAGAGATTGGAGTATAATATCGACCTAGGCTTCCTCGTCGATTTGTCCTCCAAGAACCTCAACCACATTGAGGTGGGTCTTTATCTTCAGGACGTTCCTCGAAGAGTACCTATTTGTACTCCTCCGCGGAAAGGACAATGTCTAGGCTTATTTTCCAGTCTATGTAGTTGGGGCTAGTAAGTCTGTTTTCCTTAAGTGTAATTGCTAGTGGGATTAAAGACTATTTTGAAAATCCTAAGAATCACAACATACACTACTTTAGAAATCGAAAATAAATTAATTCCTCAAAACAATTAATTTTCGAAATCAACCAACACCCCTATACACCGAGAAATTCGCATGCTACGATGGTGTGGACATATACGAATCCCTACATTCATAAGAGGAGGTTTTACCCATCGATCTTACTATCTTGTCAACCTAACTTTTTGACAAGTAAGATCAATAGTTCGTTTCCTTCAGCTCTGCCAAATAATAGCAGTGACTCCGATGGGGAGGATACTATTATTCGCATCTAAGTGTGCACCATTACAAGACACTAAGAAAATTATTTCCGATTATGTGCCTTCCGATGGGGAAGTACACATGCTCTTCAATATTTTTCTATAGTCTTTTTCGACCCAGTGATCCATAGAACAAGTCCATCCGATGGGGAGGAAGGCACTTAGAGCCGACGCGCAGACTTTGTAGCGCCCGCTTTTTTTTTTCTTTCCATAAAGCGGCGTTACATTAACATGGGTAGGGCAGGTGAACATCATATTGCAGCAGAAAAACTTTAAACTTACACCTACCTGTACCTACTACCATTCCTAACATGATGACATGGGAACTTGGCATATTAACTTCATACTTAGCATCATATCATGTCATACTTAGCATCATGTCATAGAGTCACATAAGTCATCATTCAAGCACATAAGTAGCAAAGGTAAAGTTCTAGCATAAGACGAGTAAACATATTGTCTTCTTGGCCAAGTCACTACCACACACATGCATTCTTGCCCTCCTGCTGCTTCCTTACTGTCCCCTTGCGTGATCTGCGGTATAAGGAAATAAGACTATAAGCACACTGGCTTAGTAAGACTCTTTCCTACTCACTAAAACCATTCATCACTTAATAATGAGCACATGAAACATTAACATACTTGGTGCTCTACCTAGAACATAAGCATCTAGGATCACTTAGCATATATTCGACATGGCATGAACATAAACATAATAAACATTCTTAGCATGGCATAATACATGGCATAAACATAAACATAATAAACATTCTTAGCATGGCATGATACATGATATAAACATAACATAAGCATCAATCGTTTACTATCATGCATATCTTCTTAACATGAACCATAAGCATAAGACATTACCATCATGGCGGAATGCATAACATGAATGAATGCATGAGTCTAATGCATATACATAAGGATGCTTAACTTTTAAAATCATACTTTTAAATACTTAAACATAATCATAACATCATTGGGGATCCCCGGCTTATACCACATACATACATCATAAGCGCGCATCCCTAAGGAAATACGAGGTAGCGAGCCCCGACCTACTAGGGTAAGGACAGCATAGTCGGTAGTCCCAGAACCGGGGCGTTCTTAAGGTGCCCATCCCTGTTGCACAGCTTCGGTAGTACCAGAACCGTGGACAGCATAGTCGGTAGTCCAGAACCGGGGTGTTCTTAAGGTGTCCATCCCTTGGACCCATACTTCGGTCCGGTACAAGCCCATTCATAAAGTAAAATACTTCACATGCTTCATCATTCATACATCATGGTATGCATCTTCATTCATAAAACATAGCATGCATCTTCATTCATAAAACATGGCATGCATCTTCATTCATAAACATGGCATGCATCTTCATTCATAAAACATGGCATGCATCTTCATTCATAAAACATGGCATGCTTACATAAAACATCATTCCTATTCCTAGTGCTTGCATGATCATGGCATCTAAGATAAGCATTGCATTATATCCATTACACATGATATGTTTACATAAACCATTTTTCCTAATCCATGAAGCTTGCATGGTCATAATACATAAGGTAAGCATTGCATTTCATACATAAGCCTGGTATCTATCTCAAGCTTGCATAGTTAGGACTTCCATAAACATGTTACCTATTATCCAAGTGCATGGCATAGAACATAAGACATTCATAAATAAACCCTATTAAGCATGGCATCCAACATACAAATATGAAACATGGTGCTTAAGGTTAGGGTTATAGGTAACTTAATTTCTACCACATGCTTGAACCTATATATACACTTCATAATAAACCATAAACCATCATTCTTCAAACCCTAACTCCACCCAAACCCTGGTTACCTTGTTTGGCCGAAACCTATAAGGGAGGAGTTCCATCATTCAATTACATGTAAGGTAGCATAAGGAAAAGTAACAACCATACATTACTTATAGGGCCATAAGAAGCCATTTAGGCTCATGATTAGGGTTCACCCTAACCCCAAGCCCTATTTTTTCTAGGGTTGGCCGAAACATGCTTGGACTATGGGTGCATAAATAAATTCGTAAAATTTCCAATTAATCATCTAACACCTTCCATACCATACCATAGGAGCCATTGGACCCCTTACTTGAGGTAAGCCCCAACTTCATGCCCTAGAACCCTTCTTGGCCGAAACCTTTAGGGTCACAAGGCCTTGTGAAAATTCACACAAATCACCTTCAACCTCCCTTTGAATCATGGGGATACCCAAAGTACATACTTGAAAGGTTAGGTCCAATCCTAACCAAAGAATCATGGTGAGGGTCTCAAACCCTAAGGGGTCTTTAGTGTGCTCCAAAAATTCTCCAAAAATTATATTTATTCTATGTTCATCATGATAACACATTAGAAAACATGAGAGGAGTTTTTAACATCACCTTGGACCCAAAACCTATAGTGGCCGAAACCTAGGTTAGGGTTCATGGCTCTTTTTCCCTTTTTTTCTATCATAAAATTCAAACAAGACTTTCATATCATGGTAAACTTCAAGGAGAGCTATTATACCACAGGTGAGGGAGTCTTACCTTGGTTGATCTTGATTATGAACCTTAGATTTGGGAGAAGGATGAAGATCTTGTTGACTCTTGACCACCCCTAGCCTTTGTACCCTTGTAAAAGCCTTGGATCTTGGAGATGGAGCCTTAGGTGAACTTTTCCAAGGGAGAATCCCTCTTGGGGGTTTCGGCTAGAATGAGGGAGGAGGAAGAAGAAATGTGGACTTGATGGAAAGAAGAAAGAAACTCCCATTCCCCTTCTTTATAACACATTAAGGAGGGTAAGTGAAGAGTCATGGTTGGTGACTCTTCATTTTTCCTAAGCCTTAACCATAATCCACTTCATTTCCTCATAGCACTCCCTTGCTAGGTGAATTGGTTAGAGCATGCATGGTTGTACAAGAGGTCCAAGGTTCAATCCTTGGTGCATGCACTAATTTTCCATTTTATTTTTATTTTATTTTTTCTAATATTTCGAAAATCCCCTAAAAATCCCCCCATAATTATGTTAATATTTCTCATCAAAATCCCTTTATATTTTTATAAATTTTTACCTAAAATTCACCAATAATCATGGTACTAGAAAGCCCATATAAAGCCCATTAGTGCCTATTTCCCCAATTTAAATGGAAAAAGCATGGATTTCTAGGTTAAAATTCGTATTAATATTTCTAGGTCCCTCAGAAAATTATCTAGTCATGCTCAATATTTTAAAGAAATATTAAAAAAATTTTCCGGGTTGTTACAGACTTGTTCGCATCACTTGTCGAATTGTAATGGAAGCCGCGGGACCCTTAGGGTCCCTATCCCACTTAGTAATTTATCTTGAGGAATTTTCTATCACAATCACACAACCAATAACATGAAAATAAAATAATGAAAAATCCTAGATTTTTCAACTTTCATGGCCCCTTGGTCTCTCATGTGCCTCCAGTCGTGTCGTCACTTCATCCGCTCCTCCCTTCCTTCTGCGCATGCTACCTTAAGGGATCTCCGAGTCGAAATGAAAAGCTAATTATTTACATCATTGATACTATACTCCACGAATGAGCGTACATGATATCTAGATCAACTGTAAATAAAAAAACTCGACTAAACATGTGTCGTATTTAATTACAAAAGTTAAATACCTAGCCTCGTCAACCCCGAGGATTAATTAATTACAAAAATTGCAAAACAATCACACAACACATATTTTGGCCATGAAGATGGAATCTCGTGCCTGCAACACAAAGTTAGCCTACGCACATCCACGCATCATCAAAATAAAATGTATGAAAATTGCAAAATTAACCATTCCTAAACACACAAAGTCGGAAACCTCAGCTCTGATACCAGTTGTTGGGTATGGCTTGGCGGGTTTCCTAAGCGAATACTCAGTCGATCCGAGAGACCTCTCCATGTCTACGAATTAAAATTTAATCCGAATGGAGACCCATCTCCCATCGACCATCTCGTGCCATATCGAACGATCCAAATCACAACTCGGCCAATTACCAAAATCGACCTTGTGATTTGATCGACCGTTCGACCGTGAAAAAGGCGACGAGTTAATCGTCGGCTTTTGTATTTATGGTCGGGGTCCAATTATTTAATTATTAACTATGATATCAAATCAAAACAATTAAATAATTATCATGAAATTACGAAGCAAATAAATAAGACACAAAATAACATAACGAAAGGAGCCAAGGAAGAATGTACCTTCCATTACCTTACGATCTTCTACCGTATGACCTTCCCCTTTTGGACGTCGTGTGGGCGACAATCTACAAAGACCCGTGGTCACCAAGTCGATCCATTCTCCTTGCGCCAACCAATCCTTAACCAAAAGTATGTCGTTGGCCACTCCTAGGATATGATCCAAACACAAACCCAATTGATTCTTTCCTCCACTGTCAGTACCTGAACAACAAGTATCTTGGAGATCTTGTGATCTGAGCAACTCCAAGTTACACAAGCAACTTGTATTCTGAGCAACTCCACAACTCCAACTCGTGTTCTTCTAGGCAACTCACTGTCAGCAATTGCTGCCTCACAACAGCGCCTCCCTGGGGGATGCCTCACGGCAGTGCCTCCCTGGGCGCTGGCGCTGCCTCACAGCAGTGCTCCCGAGGCGCTGCCTCTGCCTCACGGCAGTAAGGCACTGCCTCACGGCAGCGCCTCCACGGGAGAGAGAAAGGGGAGGAGGAGGGGAGGAGAGAAAAGAGGCTAGGGTTTTGTGATCTATTGGATTAATCAGAATCAACCATCAACATGGTTTTATACCACCATGGGGTATTTATAGGGCATCGATAGGGACCATGAGGAGGAGTTGGATCTTGGCCTGCTAATGGATCCAAACCAGATCCATTAATGAGGATCCATTCCTCTAAAGGGC
>JAGFNQ010001974.1:150822-244646 GCA_024364735.1 Boesenbergia rotunda | reverse complement strand
GCTCATTGAATTACCTCACCAACCCCTATATTTACATATGGGCTCCACTTATTGCTAGTCATCCATCCCCCCGTGTTTAAGATCTCACATCCCTCATGTGATTCTTATTCCAAAATATAGATGCCCATACAAATGCTAGACGTTTAGTATACATCCTAACAATCCGCTTCACAACGTTCGTGAACAGCTACTTCTGGATCAACATTGGCTTCTCGGGCGCCTGTATATACTGGGGCGCCCGGGAATACAGGCGCCCGAGAGCATAGGGGCGCTTGAGTTGACTTTGGTCGACACTATACTAAGTATTCTCCAACGGATCTTCTTAGGTGATCTCAGGCCTTCTGGAGTTGGGCTCACCTGAACCCTCCTCCAGCTTTCTCCTCGAGCGTGCTTCCTCCCGGCTTCTTGTCCCTCGGATGTCGGGCATGGCCTTCTCAATCCATCAGCGTACCCTTCTCCAGACCTTCACATCCCTTGGATGCATCAATCCCATCGGCTCTCTTCCCGTGCCATTCTTCTCGACACTGCGTCTTCCGCTCGACTTCCTATGCTCCTAAGCTCCTGCACACTTAGACACAGGGATCAAACACAACAGGACCTAACTTGACTCAGTTGACCACATCAAAACTCACCTGGGGCATTTACATGATCCATTCTTATTTTTCACAAAATGTATCGGAGCACCTTACAAGGAAATACTAGGATAAATAAAACCGTAATTTAGTAGCTCCTGTAACTGAATTTTCAACTCCTTTATCTCTTTTAGTGCCATGTGATATAGGGCCTTTGATACCTATGTTGCAATCAGAATCAACTTAATCGTCAGCTCCACTTGCCTCTTGGGAGGTGATCTTGGAAGTTCTTCTGGAAACACATCCGGGTACTCTCGAACAACAGTGACATTCGAGAGCTTCAGGGCACTACATTCATCAACCCTAATCAATGATAGTAAATACCCCTGATATTTGTGAGATAGTAATCTCTAAGCCTATAGTATAGAAATATAGGAAATCCCATCATTCCTATTGTTAATTAATCTTAATGAGGGCTAGTTCGGGGGCCAAAAAGTGACCACCCTCCCTTGGCAATCGATGATGGCATGATAGGTAACCAACCTATCCATACCCAGGATGATATCAAATTCTATCATCTCCAACATCTGTAAATCCACCATAAGGGTATAACTTTCGAAATCCAATGGATAACCCTTAAACTCCTGATTATTATCCAATATATCTCTAGAGGTAAGGACACCGCTAAAGGCTGTCGTCTAAGCGTAGACACCCTATAGATCTTACACAGAAATATTCGTATATGAATGAATGAGAACTACCAGTATCTATTAATAACTCAGTAGAAAATGCATAAACGGAAATCATACCACGAAAGGTGCTTCCTCGCGAGTGATTGCATACAATCGCCTAATCTTTGGACCTAGTGGTGGCATCCCTAGAATGGACTTAGGCTAGATCATAGAAGCTACGACTAATTGCTGAGGCTGAAATACTGGATATGTCTGATGATAAATACTCGTCGTAGAATACTATGATGTTGTCGAAGTGAGGGTGTGATCATGCCCATGCATGCAATAGATCTGTACTGGTGGTGAAATGCACGTACTACGAGTAATCCGAGGGATTTAAAACGAGTTGAAAATTAGATTTTCCAATCAAGAGAGATTAGGTTTGGTTAAGCCAAACGATAAGTCGAATCTGAATTTTTCAGAGACGCATCGGAAGCGTAAAATGGCTAAGTCTTTTGAAGACTTAATAGATGAATTAAATAAGTTTAATTCATTGGGGCGTGGCTTGGATGGGCCGGCCAAAGAGGGTCTCCATCCTCTTTGCTTGGCCGACCACAACAAAGGGAGAGAACCAAGTTTTTGGTTCAATTTATAAAATAAACCAAGTGTGGTTTGCTTTATAAAATTATGGATGATATAAATTTTTATATAATAAACCAAGGTTTGGTTTATTTTTCATTGAAATTAAAATGAACCATGGATTGGTTTATTTTATTTTATAAAATCAATCATGGATTGATTTACCATGATAAGAAAATTTATTCCATAAGAAAAAAAGAGACTTGGTCGGTTTTTATCATGAATTAAAATATGATAAAACTTGGCATGATGGAATAAGTCATAGAAAATTTATTCCATAAGAAAAAAGTGACTTGGCGGTTGAGAGGCCACTATATAAAGGACCCAATGCAAGGCTTGGAAATCAATCGAAGTATTCTTGCCTGGGCTCTCTCCCTCTCCTCCCTTCTTTCTCTTGGCCGGCCACAAGGCTCTTCTCCCTTCTTCTTGCCATGAGCACAAGGAGAAGCACCGAGGCGACAAAGTTCTTCCGTTGGGACGATCTTCCTCTCCAGCCATTATCACCTTGGGATTGGGTGCAAGTCATCTTCCTCCTTCTCGCCGGAATTGTGATTCCGGCCAACCTTGGTAGTGATTTTTTCCAATGTGATTACTTCTCTCTTGGTTTTCTTGTTGCGTTCTCGGAGAATCTAGTAGTTCTCGAGAACACGAAACTCGTGGCTTTGCGAAGTCATCCTGAAGATACTCGGAGTGGACGCGAATAGAGGCGGAGCTTCTGAGGGATGCTTACGGTTGGATCTCGTCCCTTCCTTCGAGTTACGCGAGGTAATACGTAAATTAGTTTACGTTTCTGCAAAATTTTAAATATATGATCGTGTCTACACAAGATAAAGTTGCATGCTTAGATGTGTGGTTAAATAATTTGAGAAATTATTTATGCTAAACCTTCCGCTGCACGTAATTAATTTTAAAATTATGAACTCGCATCCATGTCAACATGCACCCGGTCCCAACATATGCTGGAGAAGAAAACAACCGCATACTCCTTGTTGTCCACGTGTGGATGGAGAAAAGAACACAGCAGCTGCTACTGTCCACGCGTGGATGGAGAAGAGAACAGACCAGCACTCCTTCTCTTCAGCACCGCTTAACCGATGACTCTTCTTCAGCGCCGCTTAACCGAGGACTCCTCTTCAGCGCCGCTAAACCGAGATAGGTAGAGAGAGAGAGAAAGAGAGGAGAGGAATAATCTAGGGTTTTCTAGTGTTTCCTCGGATCAATTAATTTGATCGATTAACCTTTTGGTTTCATGCCACCATGGGGTATATATAGGGCTATGGTAGGGACCATGAGGAGGAGTTGGATCATGACCTGCTAATGGACCAGTTCCATTAATGAGGATCCATTCCACTAAAGGACCCCATTGAATTACCTCACCAACCCTCATATTTACATATGGGCTCCACTTATTACGAGTCGTCCATTCCTCCGTGTTTATGATCTCAAATGCCCGTTAATTAATTTAAATTAATGACAATTCAAATTAATTAACCTCTGAGTCCTTGACTAGTACCACTCGATCTTATCATCATGTCGGATCAAATCCCCCTGCAGGGTTTAGCATGATGAACCTTTCGAGCTCATCAAGGGGGCATCATCAACCCGACTCACCAGGACACGGATTCCGTCAATAATCAATGGCACATCATATTATTAGTATTATCTCCCAACTTATCGGGCCTATCGATCTAACACAATAGATCTCGCCCATTGGTAAATCAAAGAAATAATAAATAATAATATATGCCCGTTATTATATCGGGATTAAGGGATCGTACTCCATAATAAAATCTGAGGTCCTATCCAATATCAGGTCAGTACAAATTGGATAACCTCGGGTTTTGGTCCTGCTCAATGTACTCAAAGCAACCTAGTGTAATTCTATGGTCAAGACCAACCACACCTAATTACACTACAACCATCCCGATGGGTTGTCCAATTCCATCTCGGTTGTGAACCTCTATGTATACTAAGCATGGAACTGATAACATGATCTTCCGTGTGACACCACACACCATGTTATCTACAATGCAAAGTAATTGGACTTCATGCATGTACTAATATAAACAGGCACCTAGTGTAGTTGTGATTCTCTTTTCAAAATTTAGATTATCTCATGTATAAAAAGAGCAATGTCTTTTAGTATACTCATCTAACAGATGGTACCATGTATGTACGCTGGCGTTTCCAGAGCATATCCCCAGAACGAATCCGGCAACTCGGAGCAGCTCATCATTGTTCTAACCATCACCATAAGAGTCCTTTTCCTTCTCACTGCTACACCATTCTGTTAGGGCATACCAGGTGTAGACAATTGTGATTGAACCCCAACCTCTGATAAGTAAATCCTAAACTCTCCCAAGATCTTCTTGCTACCACGATCTGATCACAATGTCTTGATACTTTTACCTTGATGCTTCTCCACATCAGTCTTGAATTCTTTGATCTCATCAAAGTATTCAGACTTGTGGCACATCAAGTAAATGTATCTATACTTTGAATAATCGTCCAAAAAATAGACAAAGTATTCAAAGCTACCTCTATACTGGATAAACATAGGACCACACAAATTAGAATCAACCAACTCTATCACATCTTTGGCTCTATACCCCATGGCCTTGAAGGGCCTCTTAGTCATCTTACCTTCTAAGCAAGATTCAAAGGTAAGGAGGTCTCCCACCACCAACGAACCTAAGGCTCCATAGGCCATCAACTTTTGAATCCTACTAAGGTTAATAAGACCAAGCCTTAGACGCCAAAGATATGTTTGGTTCATCTCGGAAGGAACCTTTCTCTTATTTTGGTTAGATGATGAGCTATTAACATCTATTCGCATCGTGGGAGACTTTGGTTCTAAAGTGTACTAATTTCTTATCAATGTACATGAACTAATAATCTTTCTATAACACAAAGTAATATAATATCCATCCTTTATTTTTTAGAAACTGAAACATAGTTCTTTCTAAAAATTAGGTACATATCTTCTTAAAACCCAAACTTTATTTTCCTATCTAAAGACAAATAAATAACTCCAACTGTAATAGTAGTCATCTCCGTAGCATATCTCATGGTGATCTTCCTTAGCTAGTCGTTAGGTTTCCTGGAACCCCTGCAAAAAAATGCAGACATGATTAGTGGCATCCGTATCTACACACTAGGTATTGGTAGATACCGCTAAACATGTTACAATGACAAAAGAAAAAGATATACCAGAATTATTCTTCTGACGGCGGGGATAGCCCGCCATCCAATGTCCAGACTGCTTGCACGTGAATCACTTGTCTTTCGGCTTCTTCATGCCACCCTGAGGTCCCTATAATCCAGCCACTTTCTTTGCCCCAACTTGTTTCTTCTTCTTCTTGCCTTTTGGTTTAGAAGTAGAAACCCCTTAAGCAATGAAAGTATGTGAACTCTAAGGAGAAAACCCTTTTGCCACATGGAGTTCTGTCAGAAGTTTCTCCCACGAATATGTACATTTTTTCATATAGTAGCTTAGACGAAACTTCTCAAAACTCTTTGGTAGAGATTAGAGGATGAGATCGACCTAGGTTTCCCCATCGTTTTCTGCTCCAAGGATTTCCATCTCCTTTAGCCAAGCCATCATTTTGAGAACATGTTCCCTTACGGGCATGCCCTCAATCATGCTAGTTGTCATCAAGTTTCTCATGACCTCTTGCCTAGTGTCCCGATTATGATGTACGAAGAGTTCGTTAAGATTGGACGTTTTATCACTGGTAATGGAAGAAATCTGATGTTGATGACTCTGAGTCATCTCGTCTGCTTCTAACCACTGCCTAAATATTTCATCTCCTCTTCATCATTAATCATGCTAGGCTTTTCAGTACGGAACTCGACAAGCTCACAATTCGATTCCTCGGCAGTTGTGACAAAGTCCAGGTTTAATTCCCAATCATTATTATTAGGGGCATTAAGTTGGTTTTCTCTTAGAATTAAATAAAGTGGGTCATCCTTGATGGGTATGGGGTATGGCTTGGTGGGTTTCCTAAGTGAATACTTGGTCGTCCTTGAGAGACCTCTCCATGTCTACGGATTAAAAATTAATCTGAATGGAGACCCGTCCCCCAAACAACCATCTCGTCATCGTATCGATCGATTCGAATTACAACTTGGTCAATCTCAAAGATCGAGCCTTGTAATTCGCCTAACCAATCGATCGCGGAAAAGGTGACGAGTGGATCGCCGATTTTTGTATTTATTATCGGGGTCCAATAATTAATTATCAAACATTAATTAATCAATAATTAAACACGATAATTAATTAACATGCCACATAAAATGATAAGAAGAAAGAGGGAGCCAAGAGAGAAATATACCTCTCTTTACCTCACGATCATCTACCCTATAACCCTCCCCTCTTGGACGCCGTGTGGGTGACGGTCTACCAAGATCCAGAATCACCAAGGGCACCAACACTTCCTCTCTAGCACATGCCAAACCCTAGCTATTAGGGTAACTGGCGCACCTCCTCTTCTTCTCCTAAGCACCGCCGGCCATACACCCAAGAAGGTCCACCTTCTTCATGCCAGCTCAAAGGATGAAGAAAGGAAGATGGAGAAGAGGAAGAAGAAGAGAAAAAGTTCTCTTCCTCACCACCAAAACCTAGTTGCCGAATCCTCTCTCCTCTCTTGCTTTTGCTGCCGCCAACAAGGAACGAGAGTCCCTTATTTTCCGGCCGCCGACCACCCTTTCTCCTCCTTCCACTAGCTGCTGCCAACCAAGGAGAGGAGAGATGGGATGTTCTTCTCCTCCAAACACCACTGGAAACCTCCCTTGGAGGTTGGCGGCGCCAGTGACCTAGGGTGCAAGTGCTACCGCCGTCGGGCCCTTTTCCCTCCTCCTTTGCTTGCGCCTGGCCAAGAGGAAGGAGATGAAGTCTACTCCCTTCCTTGTGCAATGCCCCAAGTGGAGAGAAAAGAGAGAAGAGAAGGGAAGAAGGGTCTTCTTCCTTCCACACCGGCTGACCACACTTAACCTAGGGGAGAGAAGAATAGAGAGAGAGGGAGAAGCCTAGGAATTATTGTGTGTTGGATTAGCCTTGGTTTCATGATTCCATGGGGTATATATAGGGCTACGATAGGGACCATGAGGAGGAGTTGGGTCTTGGCCTGCTAATGGATCCAAATCCGATCCATTAATGAAGATCCATTCCACTAAAGGATCTCCATTGAACTTCCTCACCAACTCCCATATTTTCATATGGGCTGCACCTATTATGAGTTCATCCATCTCCCCGTGTTTAAGATATCGTATGCCCATCGATTAATTTAAATTATTGACAATTTTAATTAATCAACTTCTAACTCTTTGATTAATACCACTCAACCTTATCATCATGTTGGATCAAATCCACCTACAGGGTTTAACATGATGAACCTTATGAGCTCATCAAGGGGGCATCATCATCCCGACTCATCAGTGTTGGTGCAAAGTGCATCAGTGATGTCCTCCTCTAAATGATTCAATGTTTAACAATATCCTTAAGTTAGTGATACACTGAACAAGAGAAGGATAGTCAAGAAAATAGTACCAGAGTGAAGGAAAGTCCTTGTTAACCTAGGCAATAAGTCCTGGTTCAAAGAATTGGGCACTAAGTCCTGATCATGGATTATGCACTAAGTCGTGGCCATGGGCTGGGCACCTAAGACCTGACCGAGGGTTCAGCACGAAGTCCTGGTTCATGGAATTGGGCAATAAGTCCTGGCTGAGGGCTGGGCACCGAAGTCCTAATGAGTGAAGTTGGGCAATATGTCTGGCCATGGACTGGGCACGAAGTCCTGGTGAGTGAAGCTGGGCAAAAGTCCTGATAAGTGAAGTTGGGCAATAAGTTCTTGTTGTGGACTGGGCACGAAGTCCTGGTCGTAAGATTGGGGAAAAGTCCTGGTGAGTAAAGCTGGGCAAAAGTCCAACCGGATGGGCCGAGTGGCAAAACTTCTCCTGAGAGGAGTAGGTGAAAGGTGCGCTCCTCGGGATGGGAACATCGGCGTCGGTTTGACCTAGGGATTCGTGGGAAATCCAAAGTCAGAACCAAACCTTTAAGGTTATGGATATACATGTGTTTGTCTTGTGTTTTTGTATCATGCAGGTACCTAGAATTGGAGGCAAAACAAGCAAACACACAGAGGAAATAGATGGAAAGCTGCTCCTGGGCGCCTGAATGGACTTAGGTGCCCTGGAGGGTTTTGGGCGCCCTGGATCGAAGGCTTATCAACTGTTGAGATTTCGGCGCGAGGATTAGGTTTGACCAAGGCAACTGAGTCGCCCTCTTCAACACAGGTGCCCAGTAAAGAGGCTATATAAAGGGGTTCAACCCCTCAACTCAGTACATCAATTTCGAGATCATTCTGAGCTTTTCAAGTGATGACAAAGCGCTAAAGACGAAGCTCTGCAACCAAGGTGGCTCCGGGAGGAAGTGCATGGCACTTCGGAGCTCCAGATCGGCCGAGTCTTCAACCGTTTGATTGGTTTGATTTACTTTCCGCATTTACTTTCCATAATACTTTTTGATTGTAAATCGTACACTATAAGACGAGTTTCTCTGCCTCCGAAAAGTCCGGAAAGGAGACCATTAGTGGACGGGTGTTTCCCGTGCTTAGGTCTTGGATGTACTGACTCTGGGGGGTCAGGAACCAAGTAAATCCCGTGTGTACAAGTCTCTTTCTTTTCGTTCATTATATTTTCCGCTGTGCACTAACTCTCTATCTAGAACGATCAAAAGACACGGTTTCCGCAAAAGTTTTTACGAGTCAATATTCACCCCCCCTCTATTGACAGCACTGGTCCCTACAACCAGGACACGTATTCCGTCAATAATCAATGGTACACCATAAAAATAATATTATTTCCCAACATACCGAGCCTATCGATTTAGCAGAATAAATTTCATCCATTGGTAAATCAAAGAAATAATTATTATATACATGTGCTTGTTATTATATCAGGATTTAGAGATAGTACTCCATAATAATCTGAGGTTCGATCCAATTATAAAGTCAGTACAAATTGGATCACCTCTATTTTGGTCATGCTCAATGCACATAAAGTGCACTAGTGTAATTCTATGGTCAAGATAGACCAAACCTAATTACACTACAACCATCCCGATGGTTTGTCCAACTCCATCTCGATTGTGAGCCTCTACTTATACTATGCAAGGGACTGATAACATGATCTTCTGTGTGTCACCACACACCATATTATCTACAATGCAGAGTATAAGACTGTTATGCATATACTAATTTAAACATTCAACTGTATTGTTGTGATTCTCTTTCAAAATGTGGATGTCCATACAGAAAAGGCAAGCCTTTTAGTATACATCCTAACAATCTCCCACTTATACTCAAAGATTTTACTGTCCTCAAAATGTCATACATCTAACTCCCTGATCCTCCACATGCCTAAAGCTCTCACTATCAAGGCCTTAGCGAAAAGATCTACCAGGTTGCTCTCTGGTGTAATCTAGGCAACAACAACTTTTCCTCTCCTGGGTGGTACTTGCGCTCTATATGTCTACTCGCCTTATGGACTCGTGATTCCTTCGAGTTTGCAACTGCACCATTGTTATCACAACAAAATGTGATAGCTCTGAGCAAACTAGGGATCACATCGAAGTCCATCTTGATGTTCCTGAACCATATAGCTTCCTTTGGCTGCCTCAGAAGCTGCCACTCACTCAGCTTCCATGGTGGAGTCTGCCACCCAGCCGCTGGCGACACTCTTCCAAACTATGGTTCCACCTCTTAAAGTAAACACAAAACCCCGAGGAATACTTATATTTTCCCCTATTTGATTGGAGGTCTGTATACGTATAACCCACAAGAAATTAGTCTGCTCGGTAAACCAGCATATAATCCCAAGTCCTTCTGAGGCACTAATATATGCTTTTACCGCAATTCAATTTCCTTGATCTGGGTTACTCTGATATCTGCTAACCATGCCAACGACATAGCAGATATCCAGTCTCGTTTTTAACATTGATGAGACTTCCAACAGTCGATGCATAAGGAACCACCTTCATTTCCTCTATCTCCTTCGATGTTTTAGAATACATCTCCATAGATAGAGTAGCTCCATGACTAAAAAGTACAAAAACCTTTCATGGAGCTAAAATGAGGTAAGACAGTGTCTTTCTATGAAGTTTAGGATAAGCACAACATCCTTCTCTGGTGATCCCTTAGAACATTGATCCCCAAGTCCTAAGTCCTTCATATCTGTGACGACCCACCTTCTCTTTCTCTCCCTTAAGGCGGGCGCCACATTCACTTAACCTTAACATTACCTTATCTTAGCCTTAGGTTACCACTACTTGACTTCCCTTAACTTGCTCTGAATTTTTTTCTTTTAAAAAAAAACTTTCATTTTATTTACTTTGCAAGGATTTGACCCCTAGACCTCTTAGTTGTAAAAGAGAAGCACTAACCATCTGACCTACATCACTTTCTTTTTAATGGTACCAGTCGACTGGTATATAGCCAGTCGACTGGTGTTAGCCACAGAAACTTTCTGTGCCCGGCACCAGTCAACAGGCCTCTTGGCAGTCAACTGGTGCATCGAACAGAAAGTTTCTGTTCGATAGGGCAGTCGACTGGTTCTGAACCAGTCGACTGGCACGCCTGAAACCTGCATTTACAGACCTGGAAACCATTTCCAAAGCTCCACAACTCATATACTTTTAAGACATACAAAGACATAACTCCATTTCTATACTCTATACTAGTTTTATAAACATCCTAGCAACTCAAAACAACCTCATAAACTTGCAATTAGGATCTTTGCAGAAGTAAATAAGCTATCAAAATATATGAACTCTAGACTAGAGTTTGTACCCAACTTTGTCTCTATGCAAGGTTTAAACAAAGTCATTCATTCTACCAATTCAAAACACCAAAACACATGTTCTACAAGACTTAACCCGACGATCTCTTCCATGGTTCCGCCGCCACTGAACATCAATGCAAGTCCTGCTCGCCTCCCTAGCTTATGCTTTTTCTTTACCTTTGTCTGCAATAGAAGGAAATGCAACTAATAAGCGATTTGCTTAGTAAGTAAATCCTAACTCACAAATCCATGCGATCAATGATAAACATGCTCTTTTCAAATAATGCTTGCTTCAAAATACATGCACTTTGAAATACTTGCACATGGAAACTTTCATATACTTATCATGCTCAATCATGCTTGAAAACATTTACTAGCACTAAAACATTGGCAAATCTAACATTCTCATAATTTCTTTTGGGACTTGCTACTTATGCATTTCCATACTTTAAACCACTAACTTCCTTGCTCTTGCTCTTTAACATGCTAGTAACATAACAATGTTAACATACATAGCAAAACATATGCTTAAACTGAAAACACTTACATATACTCATATACTTCAAAATAATAATCAACTTTCTCAGGCTTTGACACTGTACCATGGTATCAATGTAACAATGCGCGCATCCCTAATAGGTTTCGGGGTAGCTAGCCACCGCACCCTATTAGAGCTTCTTTCTTACTTTCTGTGGGCCTCTCATTTGCCCGATACATGTCACTTTACAAAAGTAAAATACTTTCTTACTCATAATGCTTGTATTTATCAAGCTAACTTTCTTTTTCATAAATCTTGCACTATAAACCTTTACCTTTTCTTACTTGGAACTTTCATCGAGCACCTTGCGTGCCCTTAACCCCAAAACTCCTTTTTGGGACTTTTCAAGAACTTACTCTTGTCATACTTAGGTCACATACACAAAACTTACTCCAATTCATATTCTATGATAAAACATGTATTTTTTTTAGGAACTTAAAACACACAATAAAAAAACACCATAATCTTAAAGCATGCACTTAGATCACAAACATGGTTCTACAACGAGAAATACATGGCGAAACTATTTCTATTGCAGGTGAGTGATTTACTTACCCTTTTCTTGAAGAAAAATCACTAAGTATCTCGAAATTCCTAGCGTAGGGTTCTTTTCCTCTTCCTTTGCAAGAAAACTCCACTTCTTGGCCCTAGGGAAGAAGCCCTAGGCTCTCCACTCAAGAGGAGGAAGAGGAAGTAAGGAAACTCCCCTCTTTTCTCCCTGTTTTCGCAGCCTCCCCCCTGTTCGCATAGCCTCCTCCAAGCCCTAATGGGGTCTTAACTCAACTTAAGTGGATGTTGAAACACCTCTTCATGAAAAGGCCTTACTTAACTATAATATTAATTCGCTTCATTTTTTTTGTGTTTGATACCCTTGCCCAGCTGGTTAGCAAAGTTTGCTTAAGGATTTGCTTCTCGTGTGGTCGCGAGATCAATCCCCACCCGACCCTTTAATTTTTTTTCTTTTTTATTTTAATTCCAAAAAATGCTAGAAAAATTCTGAAAAATCCCTAATAATACCAGAAAATTATTGGGTGTTACAATATCAACTGTTTGGACAACCATACCCTTACGTCTGATAATACTTTGTTATTGTTGCCAATCAACAAAATTCCATGGTGAAGTCTACAACGCATTTCTGCTTTATACTCCTTCATACTATAGCTCCGCCTCCCAAAGTAAATACATAACCCGAGGTAGACTTACTGTTATCCCTATCTGATTGGAAATCAGAATCCATGTAACCCGCAGGAAGCAATTAATTAGCCTGGTAAATTAGCATATAATCTCTAGTCCTTTTCAGGTACATTAATATATGCTTTACCACAGTCCAATGTCCTTGTCCTAGATTACTCTGATATCTGCTAACCATGTCCACGACAAAATAGATATCCGGTCTCATACATAACATAGCATAAATTAGGCTTCTTACAACCGAAGCATAAGGAACTACCTTCATCTCCTCTATCTCCTTTTATTTTTAGGACACATCTTCTTAGATAAAGGTATTCCATGCCGAAAAAATAGAAAACCTTTCTTGGAGTTTTGCATGCTAAAAAGAGCTAGGATAGTGTCAATATACGAAGCTTGAGATAAGCACAACTATTGGTGTAATCGACCCAAGTGTGATCCAGTGGATCATGAGTTTTGATGTGTGTGTGTCAATATGATTAAGTTAGGGTTTCATGTTGATCTAATATGTGTATTTGAGTGTGCAGGTTTGCAGGATACGCATAGACTTAGTTGGACGTCTTCGGGTCTGGTGAAGGATGGCATGGGGAGACAAGCCATGGACTTGCTGTTAGTAGGAGCCCTAGAGCCAATTATGTAATGATTGACTAGGGGTATTTTGTATCATATTCTATCATTAATAAAGGCATGTTTGGTTATTATATTTACTTTGTATTCTGCGCCGAATAACTAAGTATAATAATGTCCATGTGTAGTAGCTTCCTATCTACATTATATCGATTGGTTGAATCGATAGTGAGATAATGTAGAGAACACTACACTAAATTATTCCTTGTCAAGCATTAATATTCAGGGACAATATTAATGCAAGGAGACTAGCATGTAGGTCAACTGATGACTTAAGATCACAAGTCATGAATATGTGATATCAAGTTGACACATGGGTATATATTGAAGAATGTGTACTGAATGACCCGCCATGAGAAAGTTTCATAAATTGTCATATGAGTGTCATAGACTTTCTCATGTGACTATTGCTATGAATAGTCCTTAGACCTGAAGTCACTACGGTTCCCTACATAAGGAGTTATGTACTTTGGTATCGTCAAACGTCACCCGTAACAGGGTGGACTATAAAGGCGATCACTGGGTATGTAATGAATTATGCGGAGGGATATGACTGATGTAGATGGGATCTATCCCTCCCATATGACGGGAGTGATATCTGTGGGCCCCTTGATCGTGTAGGACTACTGAAACGCATGATCATGCTCAAATGAGTCAGTATAAGATATTGAGCTTATTTGTTTGTGTGAGTCTACTCGAGGATCAAGAAACACAAGATTGATTGAGGATGACACGGTCTATGTCTCATTGGTCAACCTAGATATCAAGGATAGAAGGACAAGGTCATACATTATCATAGTCACGGAGGTTTAGTCGGATCTCGACTTTTCTTGTTACTTGGGTAGCAATGATGCATTGCTAGATGCCGCTCATTGCTTATGTGTCTAATGTGTTTTAGCGCATTGCCAACATCACGAGAACCTATTGGGTCACACACAAAGAACACGATGCTTCGAGAAACCAGAGCCCGAGTTGGGAACTCGGGAGGCCTGAGCCCGAGTTAGGGAACTCGGGAGGCCTGAGCCCGAGTTAGGGAACTCGGGAGACCTGAGCCCGAGTGGGAACTCGGGAGGTCAGTTAGGGAGCCCGAGTTAGGAACTCGGGAAGTCTGAGCCCGAGTTGGGAACTCGGGAAGACCGAGCTCGAGTTGGGAACTCGGGAAGTCCGAGCCCGAGTTGGGAACTCGGGAAGTCAGATCGGGAGATCTGCTCGGCAGACTGGGTCGGCACTCGACAGACTGAGTCGGAGCTCGGCAGACTGGGTCGGAGCTCGGTAGACTGGGTCGGCACTCGGCAGACTGAGTCGGAGCTCGGCACACTGTGTCGGGAGCTCGACACTCGGCATACTTGGTCGGGAGACCGGTCGGAAGCCCGAGGGGCCCGGTCGGGATTAAAGGGAGATTCATTAAAGTGTTTAATGAAGGGAAAAAGAAAAGATTCTTTTTTTACATGGGAAATGATAAAGAGCCACATGAAAAGATGTGCTCTTTATTGGGAAGCCAAAGAGACACAAACCTCTTCATATTCATGGGATGAGTATAAAAGAGGGCCTTGTGACTTTGGATGAGGTCTTCTTCTTCTTCCACTCCTTCCCTTTCTTCTTCCCTCCCTCTTCTTCCTCTTTTGGCCGAAACCCTATTGTACGGTTCTTGGTGTTCTGTGAGCTACCTCAAGTTGCTAGCACAAACTAAGGTAGCTCTCCCAAAGTTAAGAGATTGTGTCCATGTGGATACGAGTAGAGGCATGGACATTTGAACGTGCAAGAGATCCGGCGCACCTTGGACGAGCGGGATAAGCAAAGGGCACGCTCCAAAGGTATACACTATGGATATCATCTTTAGAAGTAGATGTAGATCAACTTTGTACGAGTTTTCTTTCGCATGGATCGCTCGTGGATTCTTGTTTCCGCTGCGTTTTTATGTTTTTGTGCTGGGAGAACCCAACACTTGCATGCATCCGAGGGACCGTGAAGAAAGCAGGAACGATGAGCCGAGGGAAGCGCACTTCGAGGTATACACGAAGGAAGGCATGGGGAGATGAGTCGTGGGCTTCCATGCATCCGAGGGACAAGAGCCAAAGTCGATGAAGGCTTGAAGGCAATAGGTCGAGGTTGCTAGACGTTGGAACGATGAGCCAAGGGAAGCGCACTTCGAGGCATATGTGAAGGATGACATGGGGAGACGAGCCATGGGCTTGCATGCATCCGAGAGACGAGAGCCAAAGTCGAAGAAGGCTTGAAGGCAACAAGTCGAGGCTGCTGGATAAAGAGTCAGCTAAGTCATGAGGGTTCGAGTGCTTAGAGAATTGTACTCAGGAAGGGAAACCCTAGATTTAGGAAGTTGGCAGTCGACTGATTCTTGGATCAGTCGACTGATGTAGAGCACAGAAAGATCAGTCGACTAATCCTTGCATCAGTCGACTGGTGTTGACTAGAATTCGAAACGTCAGGTTGTGACATTCGAATTCATGAGGACCAGTCGACAGGTGTTAGCACCAGTCGACTGGTAATGGTCAGAACAATATCGAGCACTATTTAAGAGGGCTCATTTTTGGCTGAGTTTCCTTGGCGAAACAAGCTTGGGTAAAGTCTGTTAGTAGCCTACAAGTACTCAAAAGTTGTCAAGAGATTGTGGCAAGGTTTATCCAACCACAAGGAGCGACAAGAGCTAGCCGGAGGTGTTCTGGGGAGTCATCCACCGATGGATCAGGATCATCTACCTTACGGACAGCCGTGGAGTGGGAGTATCATCTCCGAACCACGTAAAGGTTTGGTGTTAGCATTGTTTTAGTTTATTGTCTTAGTTTTCCGCTTGCGCTTGCTAACATGTGTAGGAAGAAAATCGAAAAGTAGCTATTCACCCCCCCTAGCTAAACGTCAAGGTCCCAACAAGTGGTATTAGAGCAAGGTCGCTCGTCTACGGACTTACCACTAAGAGAGAAGAAAGCTAGAGGAAATGGCGATTGAAGAAAGATTAGGAGACGATATCAATGTTCCACCTCTCTACGACCGAGAGAGTTTCGAGTATTGGAGGATGCGGACAAAGACTTGGATCAACATGGATTGGGATCTTAGGATCGTTCTAGAAGAATCATTTGATGTTCCGAGAGATAAACATGGGAAAAAGCTTCGACCAAGATATTGGACCAAGGAGCAACAAATTCAATCAAAGGCAAACGAAAAGGTAATTTCAATATTACTTAATATTTTGCCTAATGATGAAATGAGTGGTGTAGGTGAATATTAAAATGCACACGAATTATGGAGCAAGATGTTAGCGCTTCATAAAAACCCTACACAAGCTCAAGTAGTGGAGGATCCCAAGGAAATGAGCTCAATGGTCCAAGAAGAGGAGAAGGACCAATCGGATGAAGAAAGAAGCTCAAAATCCGAAGAGGAGGAGAAAGTGGAAAAAGATTCATCCATCACTACAAGAAAAAAGTTAAACAACAACGCTTTTTCCGCGTTGTCGTTAATGCTTAAAAAGCGATGTTGATGAAGCCGTTGTAGAAAGTATATCTACGACAACGCTTTTTCCGCGTTGTGGTTTGGAGCAAAGACAACGCTTTTTTCGCGTTGTCTATTGGTTTTTAAAAAGCGTTGTTATTGACGCTGTTGTTAAAAGTCGGGTATCAAAGACAACGCGGAAAAAGCGTTGTGGTTTGGCACAAAGACAACGCAAAAATCGTCTTGTGTATTGTTACTTAAAAAACGTTGTCTTTTTAATAGGCAGTGTTTTTCACAATTTATAATATTCACAATTTATAAACATTTTTATTCACAATTGATAATATTCACAATTTACAATATTCACAATTTACAAGCATTTTTATTCACAATTGATAATATTCACAATTTACACTGATAATAGTTTACAAAATTCACTTATAATACAGTGCATTATTTACAAAAGTGTTTGTATTCCATATTAAATACAAAAAATATCTCAATTCACAAGTTCTATAAAACTTCATCATTCACAAGTTGTTCTTTAGGGCTGCTTGTTAACTCGATCTGCTTTAACACTGCATAAAAATAATAAATTGGGATAAGCGATTATATACACACAAATAAGACTGCTTCCATATGTGACAACTAAAAAGAATATAAAGCATACCTAGATGAACTATTAGAGATTATGATAAACAGAATCAATGTAACACTGACCTTTTGTTAACTGAAAAATATGCAGAGCACAACGCTCAACGGCAAGTCTTACTGGGCCACTCCCATTCTTTAACTGAAAAGATCATCTATCATTTCCGTATGTGAGCTAACATACGGAATATATGCTATTGAAACAAACAAATATGGATCAGATAGAGAATGAGTTAGGGAAGGTAACCTGAATAACCCAGACACTGAGCAGTGATTCGAGGCAGAACATACCAAATCCAATGAAATAGAAGATCTACAAGCAAAGAGTTAGAGATTCAGTTTAGACAAAGCTATAAATAAAGAAAGAATTGGCTCTTAACATCAATAGAACAAGTTTTTCATTTTTCACAGCCCAAAGCATCACAGCCTACTGTCCACCTCTAATAGTAACTGTGAAGCAAATGATTTGTCATAATCAGAAAATTAGTAGAGATCACACATATCTCCTGATTGTGCCTTTGCTGGTGAGTGATAACTAGCTTACTGTATAACTTGAGGAAAGTAATTGTTGCAGTGTAGTTCAGCTCATCTGTGTTTAGCATGACAAAACAGGCAGTAATAGCACTTAGGGAGCGTAATTCCCATTGTTTATTGATAGTTTGGCGTAACTTGTTACAGGGGCAAAGAACCACTAGGTTCGAGGTGCTTCTTAGTTATACGATGATACTATGCCTCCTGGTAAATTTTCTAGTGCATATAGTTATGTAATTGCATTTTCCAAATGAGTCAGAACATACCCCAACTAGGGCGTGCTCACTGATGATATCCACCGCTGGCAAAATTCCCCTGCCACACCAAAGAGAAGACGACTATTATCACATTAGGAAATTTATTGGAAAAGGGCTTTCCAGAATTACTTACGTCAATGATTCTCCCTTGAAAATAATTGGAGGAGCCACGGAAGCAAAGATCACAAAACCAATATGAAGCTACAGAAGAGACAATTGAACTAGGATGAATCACAAGGGACTCCATATTCACCTGTAATACTACAGAAGACTGAAGTAGACAAATAAAAATTTTACCAGGTAAAATAGAAAAAACCATCCAAAGTTCAAGGCACTTTCCGTCCTATTACAAATGTCAAAATGTCATCAATGTAAGTTTCTTACTATGAGAACGAATAAGATGCTACCATATTGCACAACGAAAGTAGTAATTGACCATGTCCCAATGGGTCATGCCGCAAAAGCATAGCACAGGTAGTAACAGGCCAGTATAAACCTACTCAAGATCAACACAAATTTTGAAGTGGCTAGCAGATTATGATTTTGGTACGGAATATCTTATGAGATATGAATAATTCATAATGGTAAATACAACTATTGGTATATGAAAAATATTCCAGAAACAAGACTGGATAATACCTCATGGCACGATAAAGAGGCTTATACCACAATACATAAGCTCCTGGTACACCTGAAATGAAGTAGATGATGGAAAGAAACCAGATTGTGGCACCTAACCAAAAAGAAGCAATGTCAGCTTCATTGTCTTATAATGTGATTCACTACACACAAATCAGTAATGTCAAACAGGGGATGGAATCAAACTTCATTGGTACCTTCTCCCTTAATCCAAGCTACAGTAACTGCTAGAACATTCCAAAACAGGCATGCAGTACCAACAAAATTTTGGTCCTTAAGTCATATAACTCTCATAAAGCATAGAAAAATAGTATGTCATGAGATTTGATATTGAATGGCAAACCAAAAACGAAGCAAAATGCTCAGATGTCATCACTGCGTTGAAACCAACTATAGGCACCAAGGAAGCTAACAGTGTTCCAAAAACCACCTACAAAGGCACAGTAATGTTATGTGACAAAAGTGTCACCTCTTTATTAAAAATAAAATATTTGATGTATTAGAACTAAATGACAGCTTAAAGCAAAGTAGCAAACATTTGATGTATTAGAACTAAATGACACAATCAAACAAGGAATGAAAATGAGTTTCAGAAGGTTCCCTACCAGAAATTCCATGTTCTAATGTCCTGTTCACCAAAGAAGAGAAGATTTTGTCAAGAATGAAACAGTTTGAGAGGCCGGAGCTACAATTATGTGCAAGTTAAATTATTAAGATGCATAATAAAACCAAAAAATTCACTAGTACAGTGACCAAATAGTATACAAGGATAATCGATCAAAGACAAGTATTTAATATTCTAATTTTGAAGTCCAAGGAATTCCCAGACAAGACAAATAAAAGCTCACAGGTATCACTAGTTTGTTGGATAAAAAAGATAACGCAATTTTATATGATAGCATGGGCTAAGAAATTTTGAGATAGCATGCATTCAATGGACTTCTATAACTATTGAACAATAGAACTTACTAATGCATATACATAACGACTGAAAGGCCCATCTGTAAAGCTGTTCCACGACATATAAAACTGATCTGCAAAAAGAAGACACTTTGATCATGAGATACAAGAGACAGTCTGGGATCAGAATGATTTTCGACATTTAGCAAGCTTTTAAACATCAAGACATCATTCTGAAAAATAATCCTTCACAAAAAGATGGAAAGCAAAGGTAATATAACTAACAAGTAACAAACCAATTATCCTTTTCAATTACTTACCTCTAAGTTTGTGGCCCCATAGTGAGCTCACACCAATTGCCTTGTGTGCTGCAAAAGTAGATAAGAAAGATATATAAGCTTAAGGAAAATGTTGAGAGAGAAGATATTGCCTTTAATAGAATGGAACAAGTGGAGGATAGACAATATTTTTAAAGTTCAATGCTTTTGCAGATGCCTTGTGTATTTAAAGTTCAATGCTTAGACAATAAAGTAAGTTTTATTGAGGGTGTGTATTTCCTCTCCCTTATATTGTATGGTTACCAACCGTGTGGACTGTGCTATATACTATGATTGAATTTATTGTATATGAGTTTCAGATTGTCCACCGCACAGGGGAGGTGTTGTCCAATTTTCTATTGGATATGCGGCTCTTCAAGGCGTGACATGGATAAAGATTTTAAAGTCTGAATCACAGTAGGCAATGGACCATGCCCATCATAAAAATAGGAGATTATTTAAACACTCGCCTTGTAGATAGAAATCATCTTTCCCAATCCCATAAACACCTTACACATTCCTCAATTCAACTCTTCCATTACCTCTCTTTATCAAAAGACCGTCCCAATCGAATCAAACTCAAACAGATGAAGCCTAATCCATGTCTTTATGTTTGGTGCACTCGTAAAAGAGAGAATTATGGTGAACATAAAGTACTGATCTATTGCCAACAATTTTAGAAGCAAACCACTCCATTGGTCGGACAAGATTTCTATGAATCCTTAAAGAACTAGGTTGGGATTTATGTGCCATAGATAAGCAAGTGTACAGCTTCTTGAGGGATCTTTTAGAATCACAAAAAATAATGTAGAAGATACTTCGTAGTGGATGAGATTGTTCGTAGGAACAATAAAAAAGGCTCCATTGGTCAATGAAAATGAAGATATTTAAGCGAGATAAAAATAAAATTCTATAGAACAGGATAATAAGAATGACATGTTAAAGTCCCACCAAAAAATCACAGTCAGTGGATGTATATCTTGTTTATTGTTTGGAATAACAGTATAATTGTAGTTTAATAGTTTATGGGGAAAAAAAACGTTTGTATAATATTTAATACCTTGGCTGCAAAAGCTAAGAAATTTGCATAATACAAAAGGTAAATATCATGCCTGTAACAATATAATATTGCTAAATCAACAGCAATTACCTTCAGATCATCACATAAATCCACAATCCTAAATAAAATCTTGGGATCAATCAAGCATTCTAAGAATCCTCGAAGAACTAGGTTGGAATTTATTTTCCATATATGAGCAAGCGTGGTGCTTTTTGAGGGATCTTTTAGAATCACATGAAATAATGTAGAAGATACTTCATACTGGACAAGATTGTAAGTAGTCTGTTTGGAACAATAAAAAATAACCAATTTCATTATTCAGTAAAAAAACACCTTCACAGAAACTCAGGAAATGAAAGAATATCATACGCTAATGTGAGCAACTTCGATAAGTAAAACCTCAGGATACTGACTAAGAGGGAAATCTAATATGACCCTGACCAAACTAGCATGGCCACTTTCGGCAAGCTGGCATAAAATCTCCAACAGATCTAGACAAAACAATGCCTGATTTCCATTCTTGAGATGCTCTAGATCAGCATTTATCTGAAATAATATCAGAACAACAGTTTTGCATGAAGTAACTAAGGAATATGCAAATACAGAACCACAATAGCAATAGCAAATACCAGCTGCCTTGAACAGTGTTTGAATGTGAAAACTTCAGCAGGAGCTGACACAGCATATCTCAAAAAAGAAAGCTGGCCTTCAGCATTCTTCCAAGCAGAGCCACAGATAGCATGGAGTGGGAAAGGATCCTATCAAACGAACTTAACCTTTAGCGTGCTAGTGAAAAGTTTCTTTTATATCCGCGAGCAAAGAGTACCTGACATGCACTTTTATATATGGACATTAAAAGTGAAAATGCAGTCTCATCCGGAATCACAAAGCCCTCGTGATCAAGTTTTTCCATGACAAGTGCCCAATTTGTCTTTGGAGCCTGCATACAAGTTAGGATTAAGAAAATGTTTCTTATATATGATAATTTTTTACCTTTGCAGCACTAGACAAAAGTTAAACTCACTAGTTCCTTAATTGTTTCAACAAGAACATTAACATTCCACGTGTTCAACGGTGAAGAATCACTAGTTATGCAGCTACTAAGAGCTGAACAGAAAGTTGCATGAACATTTAGAGGATCTTCAAGATTGGAATGATTGCAGGCAATTATCCCTATTAGCTTTGAAATTGTCTCTTCGTTGAGTGGTTGGAATTGAGACAGTATCTCTTTACAATGAGTGGTTGGAATTTTCACTAGATACATTCAAACAACCTGAAATTGTTGATGACATTGCTTTCATGTGTCAGCAACGGGGCTGAGAAGAAAAAAGATCTCCCTTTCAGTTGAAGAAGATATAGAATTCTAGTAAAACAATCCATGTGCTTTGAAAGGCCTTCAGTTCGGTAGAGAAACATGACAATATCATGAATTTGCTCAGTGTGCAAAGTGGAGGAAGGATTTGCACATAATTCCTCAATTTTAGCAATGCAAAAATTTTGACCTAACAAACAAAGACGTAGCTCAATCACAAAATAGAAAATTGAGAATAAACATTTGAAATATATGAGAGACGAAGAAAAGGTAGTATTCTTAGATCCGAGTAAACAAACTAACCTCTCATCTTTAAATCTGGATTATTAGAGTCCAATAAAGCAAGCCCAATGCCTATTTTCTCAGCCACTGACATACCCAATGTGTTTGAAATATCTTCAAGGAAACTTTCATTTATTGAAATGCTACTCAAAGCTTCAGAAAGGTTTGTACTGAAATGTGGTTTGTCTAGTAAATATCTCACAACAGCAGAAACCAAATCTTTTTTCAGTGGAGGAATATCTCCACCTTTAACTAAAATTTGATCCAAACACATTTGAAGCAAGAAGGTGTTGCCTTCACTTCCACACTCCACGAGCTGAAAGAAAATTGATAAGGATATATGAGATAAGAGATCATTTGAGTTGGTCAACAAAAACATTTTCGATATTCTTTCTTACTAGATAACAGCGACCAAGATTGATAAGAATAAGGAGCAGCAAATATATACATATAAGACTCTAGCAAGGTATTCCATTTCAAATCTTCCATCAGGACCTTAATGTCCAGGGAAACAAAAACAAAGAACTAACCGGCATGGTACAAAGAATGGACATCTGCGAAGCAGAAATCAAGAAGGCTAGTCAAGAAGTTTAATTTTAACAGTGTTTTCGAGTTACACCCTCCCCCAGTCGAAAGCACGCCAAAGCCTAATCCCTGTGACACCGATCAATTCGCCATGCATATAGAATGAACCCTCGCCCACTCGAGGGAGACGCTACTTGCTATCTACGACGTTCAAAAAATCGATAAAACAATGCGACAAATGAGCAGGATACGGGTTCAGTTACCTGGAAGAGTTCCCGGCGGGTGGAGTCGAAGTTGAACTCGTTCACGCTCTGCAGCAGGAACCGGATCTGACCAGCGAAGATGAAGGAGGAAAGCATCACGGAAGTGGCGGCAACGGTGGAAGCGGAGGATGGCCGAGCAGCGCTAGGGTTTCCGAGCTAATGGAAGAACCGGGAGAGAGAGAAGGGGAATCGCGGTTTTAGAACAAACAGCAGGAAGAGGCTTTGGCCAGAGACGACCAGATTTATCGTTTAGAATTTGCAACCCCCTTCTCCCCGAGCGTCACCAGCAGAAGCTTGAAATCTGACCGCCACAGAGTCAGAACGTCGGCGACTGCGAGAGAGAGAGATGGAGAGGGTAGTGGCGAGCGTCGTGATGCTGCCGCTGGGGTTCAGTTTCCACTCGACGGACGAAGAGCTCGTGGAGGATACTTCTTGGTGGTGAGCTAGGAGAAGATGTATGTTCACCAGATCGTACACAATGTCGATTTCGTGGAGAGGAGAGGACGAGGGAGGTGGCAATGAGGGAGGTGGAGGGAGATATTTCGCGGAGAAAAGAAGCGCGGAGAGATTTTTCGCGAGCCGCCGAGGGTTGGCAATGAGCGAGGTGGAGGGAGGGGATGTGTTTTTTATTTTATCGGGAAATACGACAATGCTTTGAAAAAATGCTTTTGTAACAGCGTTGTCTTTCATTCGAAACCACAACACTAAGCACATCGCATCATTATAAAACGTTGTCGTTATTAAAAAGTAAAACACATAGACAACGCTTTTCACTAAAAACGTTGTAAAACATAAAAAGACAACATTTTTTTTTAAAAACGTTGTCGATTGGGCGTGTTGATTGCAAAAATTCTTGTAGTGCATCTCCTCAAGTGAAGTGGCACAAGACAGTGAAGAACCATCCACTTCATCAAAGGGGGAAGAAGAGGTCTCCACTTCAAGGATTGAGGGGGAGGAGAGACCATCCTCAATACCAAAGTAAGAAGAAGCATCCAACTCCACTAGAGCAAAGTCAAAAGACCACATTATCTGCTTTAGGTGCAACAAGAAGGGACACTACAAAGACAAGTGTTCATTAGGTAAAAAGGAGGTAAACCCTAAACCCAAGTCAATTTCTTTAAAATCTAACATGGGTTGTAGGGAAAAGAAGGAGAAGAAGCATATTAGGCATTACACGTGTGGTGAGCTATGACACAACCACCCCAAATGCTCAAGGAAAAGAGAATTCAAGAAATTGGAGCATTTGAGAAGTGGGAGAAGAAGGAGAAGGAGTAAAGCTCACATCAAGAAGGAGCTACAAGGGTAAGGGAGGTAATCTCTATCTTTAAGCATTCTTCAAATTCCTCCATGCGTGTTAGAAATAATGAGGATTATTTACCTATGCATAATTTTAGTTTTAGATATTGTGATAAAAATAGGGTTAAGGTTGTATATCAAAATCCTAGGGAATTCATGTATCATGATAAACCTAGAATCTTTAGACCTAAAGACCAAGACATTAATCTAAAGAAAGAGAGACACATGCCTAGACAAATGAGTAGATTTAGAAATGTCCAAGATGGACAAGGTGATGCTAAGGTTAAAAACTTAGAGAGGGAAAATAAAGCTTTGAGGCCAAAGCTTGACAAATTAGAGAAAACTATAGAGAGATTCATTAGTGAATCTAAGGGTTTAGGTATGGTGTCAGGTAGTCAAAACCCCAACAATGATAGATCGGGTATAGGATACCAATCTATGAGATCAAATACTATAGGAATGTCATGTGCAAGGATGCCATTTGATTATAGAAAAGGGAAGGCCAAAAATGGCAAGGGAAAGCCATTTAAAGGGAAGAAGAAGAATGTAACCTAGGACAAAGTGTCCAAAGTTAAGAAGGATAGGGTTGTGGGCCAAAAGTCACCGGAGGTACACCGGTGTGGCCTTGTGGTTATAGATGAGTCACCTAGGATGATGACTAAGGCTAAGAGCTCGAGGGGGAGTTCTAGGAGCCAAGTTGAAACCCATGGTCAATGGGTCTCAAGAGGATTTCTTTCGGAAGTCCAGATAAACAATGGAGTGTGCCAAAGGAATTGGAGACAGATTTGAGGCTCAATCCTAGAGATTTGGCACATTGGGGTTGGGTATCATGCATAAAAATGGCATTGGGATCATATTGCATTGAAGATGATCTTAATTGTATAGATGTCATATAAATCAATGTTAGGGATACATTATGGATGGGGATGAGAAATACATCAAGAAGAGATCAAAACTAGGACTTTAGGTCAAGGTTCAATTGAACCATTTAGATAGTTTTGAATTTTATGTCAATTTTGGGATTGGTAATAGATACATGTGTGAATGTATTTTTCCCAAGTAGACATGGATACCACAAACCTCTCCATAAAATTTGAGAAATTTTGGAGATTTATGAAATTTCTGGTGCATTTCTGACGTTGGGTCACAAATGCTGAAAATATAGGGTACCTGTCGACTGATGCAGAGGGCAGTCGACTGGTCCAGATTACTTCAGGAACTAGGATATTCTATACGGCAGACGACTGATCCTCCATCAGTCGACTGAACATTCTATTTACTCCTTTAGTCGACTGATGCATGGATCAGTCGACTAATGCAGCGAATCTTTAAAAGAACATCCTACACTGGGGCGGCCGAACCTAGGGTTTCAACGCCGCCCCTTGTCGCCACCTCCCTCCTTTGATCTCACCAGCTCCTCTATGGCTTCCTACGACCTTGAATTTGTGTCTGTAGTCTTCCTCCACCTTAGATTCGAATCTAGGGCAAGAAAAGCACCTTCTTTGAGTCAACATTGATCATTATCCATCATGCAGTGAATGGAGAGACGGTAACGAATTATTTACTTCATTTTTCTCATTTAGTCCATGATTCATGACTAACTCTCTATATTTTGCTTGTTTACCTTATTTTTCCTTCTTGATTGGGTCATTCATGGTACATGCATATGGTATTTGCATTTTAGGGCTAGGCAAAAGTGAAGGGTTGGTGAGGGAACTTCCCGACAGCCTTTCATAGTTCCTGCGGCACCTCGGTTCCGTTCGGAGGCCTGTCGGCGGAGATTTGAACATGTCGATTTTGTTTTGATGAATTATCGATATCTCAATCAATCATACTTTCAGGAAAATACTCCATATATCATTGAGATTATCACTCATTTGCGGTTAGAAAAGTTAGTGTACTGTCAGCATTCTGTAAATCTTGACCTCTGCAAGGAATTTTATGTAAATCTCACATGTAGTAGTACTGATGGCGTAACATGAATCCATGGTTGGGGGAATCACCACCTCTTTTTCACCTACATTATTAGGATCATTCTTAGGGTGTCAGGTTTCGGAAAACCTATTTACATGCTTCCCAAATGTCATTGAGCCTCTAACATTGCCTAATGTGACTATTGACCAAATTCACCGTCATTATTTCGATAATCCTCGACCTCCTCTGCAGCGTATTTTTATAGCTATGTGCATGAGTGCAGTTAGCAACATCCTTTACAAAATTGTCCTTGACTGCATTTTACCCATTATCACCAAGGGGAGGTCCAAGATTCGGTTACCTCACCTGGTGATGATGTATGCTTTAGAGAGGAGGCTGGATATAGACATCGCCCATCATGTATTCGTGTCTATTGTACATTTTTCTCAAGGCATCCATTAGAAGATCTACATGTCATTCAATCATATTTTGACCTAATTCTTTTCATCTAGAGGTATTGACATCACTAGAGGTTAGTTTCATCAGCTGTCCGAGGACTACGATTAGATAGGTTCTCAGCAGCTCTCCTTAGCTTGGATTGAAAGACAGTAGGGAGTGATGGTCTAGCGACGTCATCATGTATCCTCTAGTTCTGATGATGAGGAGGAGGTTGCTCCTGCTGCTGCGCCTACTGCTGCTCCTACGGGGATTATTGAGGAGCGGTTCTCCCAACTGGAGGCAGAGGTTCACGGACTCAGGGAGGATTTTCAGAGTTTTCAGCAGCGACAGGTTGCTATAGAGGGGGAGGTTTACGGTCTTAGGAGTGACTTTCAGAGTTTTCAGCAGAGACAAACTAATATGTATGAGATGATGCAGCGTTGGGACCTGATGTATCAGGCCCTCCTCCTCCTCCTCCTCCTGGTGATGATGCATAGCTTCCGCATGATTTGGATATAATGATGTTGAGAGTGTGTTTAGCTTGAGTAAGTTCTTCTATTATCTTTCAAACACCACAATTGACATTGTAATATTTAAGGATTTTGGGATTATGGTCCTTGTAGAATTTTTTTTGGTTTTGGATGAACCTTTTTACTTCTCGAGTATTGCTTATATGAAGTGTTATTACTTTTATTGTGGGATGTACGTACATGATTTTAAGGTTATATGTTGAATTTCAATATACCTTCTATCAAGAGATTATGGTATAAAGGGGGTTCTTTCATCACTTTTGTTAGTGATATGAGAGAAGTGTCCTAAGGCAATCGTCTTATGATTGTAAACGTTTATTTCAATAAATGATAATTCACTATTTGAGTATACATGTTAGTGTATTTGATTGGGATCTTAAACTCATCTACTGAATGTCCGCCATACAATTCACAGCATAAGAGAATTTGTGATGGGATCGCAACTAGTGATTATCTCTAAATGTGCAAATGTGAAGTGTTGGAAATATCCCTAGTCGATGAATTGATAAAAACGGGCATTATTAATTCTGTTGAGACTAGCATGGGTTATTCTCTAATCAGCTGATTCTCACTGGCTGGTGACATTGGGATGTCCGGAGATAAACATGGATGCTAGTTAAGGGAACTAGTTCATTGAAGTGACTAGCTGTAAGACTTCATATGGGAATCTACATATAGATATGTCAATGAAGATCTTACTGTGGCTTAAGTGCGATGTTCCTTTGACTTGCGGTGTTCAAGTCATCTTGGTCATGGAGACTTATACTTTGACATCTTAAGCAAGCATCTCCAAGGAGGTGTGGACCCAGGATGATCGGGTATAAGCCGAAGTGCTCGAAGATGTTTGAACAGCCTACAAAGGATTCACCACTCCTTGCGAGGAGATGTATACCCAGGCCTATCGTCGGATTGTTACTCAAAGCCTCTGGCCAGAGCATATCATGTTAAGAGTGCGAGTCTCTTAAATACATGAGAGTAATTAGAAATCCAAAGGACGAGAAAGACACTACTTGGGCTAGGTGTGACGTAGTCAGCCTAGTGGGGACTGACACCATTGACCGTGTCCTGAACCAAGTGGGTATAAGGTGGTGAAGGGAATGGGGCACGATTCATTAGAGCTGCTGAAGGGTTTCAGAATAATTTCTTCTGAGGTCAAACCGTTGATCTTTCGATTAATTGGGGATCATGATGTACTACTAGGTGACACTCATGATCGTTCTATAATTAGTTAAATTATAGACGACCAATATAAATCGAAAGCCTATTTAGTCACACGCACTACGAGTAATCCGAGGGATTTAAAACGAGTTGAAAATTGGATTTTCCGATCAAGAGAAATAAGTCGAATCTGAGTTAGTCAGAGGCGCAATGGAAGCTAAAAATGGCTAAGTCTTTTGAAGGCTTTTTGGGCGAATTAAATGAGTTTAATTCGCGGCGGTTGGGGTTGGTTTGGCCGGCCAAAGAGGGTGTCAAAACCCCCTTTGGTGGCCGGCCAAATAAGAGGAGAAAACCAATTAATTTTGGTTTAATTAATAAAATAAATCTAGTGCTATTTATTTTATAAATTATGGATGAATAAATTTGTATAAAGAAATTTATATAAATAAAATTTATAGAAATTTATTCTTTTATGGAAGATTAAAATAATCCATGAATTGTTTTATTTTAATTTTATAAAATCAATTATGAATTGATTTTTCCATAATAAGAAAGTTTATAAATTTCTTATAAAAATTTATTCCATAATTTAAAGAGAAGAAGAATTAGTTTTATTATAAATTAGTTTATAATAAAGACTCGGTTTAAACGGAATAATTAATAAGAAAATTTATAAGATAAATTTCTTATTACTAATTCCATTAAATCCGTTAATTTGGTTTAGAGGGAGACTTAGCAAAAGAGTTGCTACTATATATAGGAACCAAAGGCTAGCCCTTATTCCCAATTGAGTAATTGTTATTATTCTCTCCCTCTCTCTCTTAATCTCTCCTCCTCTCCCCTCTCTTGCCTAGGGCCGGCGCCCAACCTTGTGGTTTAGGGCCGGCGCACCCAACCTACATCCAAGGTGAAGTTGGCGTGAGCTATCAAGAAGAAGGAGAACCCGAACACGAAGAAGAAGAAGCGGATAGCGACTCCTCTCTTCTCGGAATTCGATTCCGTTACTTCGTTGGTTAGTTTCCTATCTTTCCTCTCTTGTTCATCTAGTTGTGCCTTCCGAGAATCTAGTAGTTCTCGTCGGCACAAAACTCGTGACTTTGCGAAGTCATCCCGAAGAGAACTCGGCGTGGACGCGAATAGAGGCGGAGCTTCCAAGGGACGCTACGGTTGGATCTCGTCCCTTACTTCGAGTTACGAGAGGTACTTGGTAAATTTCTTTACTTTTCCGCAATGTTTTATTTTATGATTATGTCAACACAATGTACGGTTGCATGCTAGATACGAAGTTAAAATAATTTAGGAAATTATTTTATGCAAATTCTTCCGCTGCACGTAAAAATTTAAAATTTTACGAACTCGTATCCTTGTCGACATGCACCCGGTCCCGACAGTGGTATCAGAGCCGGTTAGTGTTCGACATTATCATATAATTGTTTTGCGAAACACTTTGTCATGATCTCAATTTCGGAAAAATTTTTCAATTATGGAAACTTTCAAATTATAATAGATTTTAGATTTAGAAATTTCAAAGTTTGGAAATCCTCATGAAATTTCGCAAACGTTTGGAATTTTCTAGTTTCTAAAATTTTATGATAATTGTGAAAACTTCCCATCTTTGGAAACTTTCCAAATTTTGAAAATTTTTCTATTTTAGAAATTTTTCAATTTTTGGAAATATGTAAGTTTTCTTTTTACCAGACACTTACAATTATTCTGAAAAATTATTTTTGAAATCTCGCAATTTTGGGCACTTTCTTTTGAGAAAGTCTAGACAAATTCATGGACAGTTAAATGACAATTAAATATAAATTGGTTTTTAAATTGACAACAAAATTCTTCATTTTGGATTGAGCCTCGGGGAGCCGTCCAATTTAAAGTTAGTTGTTGTAATTTAATTTCCCAATTTTTTAATTGAAATTGTCATGTTTGATTTGGATTGAGCCTCGGGGAGCCGTCCAATTGGATTTACAACACATTACTTTTCTTTGGGTATCTGAGCCTCGGGGAGCCACCCTTAGAAAACGATTTGTTGTAATTAATTAAATCCATGAATAAAATATGTTTTAAGAGGTGATGCTCTTACATATTGTTGTCTCCAAAATTAATTAGGAAAATGGTTTCCTATAGAGTTTCTTAAATGAGATTTTCATGAAAATAATATGTGGTTGAATTAAGGGAATTGTCTCTTAATTTAATAAGTTTTGATTTAGAGAAATCAAAGTCTTGAACATATTATTTCCGAAATTGATTATGACAATTTAGGAAATTGTTTCCCAAAACAATTCCTTTAATAAAGTATGAGATTAGAATTAGGAAAATCCGGTTCCTAATTCAATTAATGAGACTTGATAACTTAAGTCACATACATACTTTATTAAGGAAATCGTTAGTCATGACATATGTCATGAATGTGCTTAGAAAAGATGAGACCCAAAACCCCTTACAAAATATTAAGGCCAACACCTTCCATTAATATGGTTAGAATCGGAGTTTTGTTTCTCGTTTGGGTTGATGGACACATCCATGCTCGACTTGAACCTCAACATGTTCAAACCATGGAATTAGTTTATGAATAATATAGTTGGAGTCAGAGGTCAATCCTTATTTTTGGTTGTTGGACACATCCAAGCCTGACTAAACGGTTGAATGAGCTCCAACCATGTTAAAACTATTTCTTGATTAATGGGTCAGCCTTAAGCTTGGAGCATCGATTTGTTGTGCCATAGCCAAGGTCAATGCGAAAAGAGGTGCAGTTGGGTGTTATGTATATGATGCATACTTGTTAATGAGTTAGCAACCCAATGATTTATGCAAACATTCAATTAGTTGATAGCATAATGTGATAGTTGCATATATGTGATATGTAATCGGTATAATTACCTACCTTCATAGCTAAGAAAAACTTGATGGCCACAGCCATGGTGGTTCTTATCTATGGTTGGATATCAACCTATTTGGAGATGTTCTACGATCTCCCGAATTGATAAAAAGGGTTATTCAATTTGAAAAATAAATAGGATTTTATTAATGTATATTGATACATTCTTTAATCAATCTTCTCACATAAGCTCAATTTGTATTTCTAGGTTAATCACTCGATCATGTCTTCTCTAAACTTGCGTTCCATTTTGGACACCAATAAACTAACTGGGCCGAACTTCATGGACTGGCTTCGAAACTTAAGGATAGTCCTCAAGGCAGAGAAGCTTGCTTATGTCCTTGAAAATCAACTTCCTGACCGTCCTCCAGAAAATGCAACTCCAGACCAATTGTTGGCCTATCAGAAACATATGACCAATTTTGAACTTGCGAGTTGCATTATGCTAGCCTCTATGGTACCTGAGCTGCAAAAGCAGCATGAGCATATGGATGCTTATACCATCATCTTCCATCTTCATGAGTTGTTTGAAGAGCAGGCGAGATCCGAAAGGTTCGAAGTCTCCAGACTCCTCTTCACCACTAAGATGCAGGAAGGCACTTCTGCCTCACAGTTTGTGTTAAAGATGTTGGGGTACATTGAGCGACTGAGCACACTCGGTTTTTGCAATACCTGAGTTGCTCAACCTGCTGAAGACTGTAAAGCCATCTGTGAAGCAGGATCAAAAGACGGTACTGATAGTTGGTTCCTCGAAGAAAGGTTCTAAGAGGAAGGCCAAAGAACAGAATAAAGGAAAGAAGAAAAAGGCCAAAAAGATCGGAAAAACCCCAAAAGACACTTGCCATCATTGTGGCAAGGAGGGTCACTGGCGAAGAAACTGCAAGGTTTATCTTGAGTCCTTGAAGAAGAAGGCATCCAATGCCCCATCTTCTTTATGTATCTTCGTTATTGAATGTCACTCTATTTCCTCAAATACCTGGGTACTTGATACTGGGTATGGCTCACAGATATGTAATGACATAAAGGGGCTAAGGAATAGAAGAAGGCTCGTCAAGGGAGAAGCGAATTTGCGAGTTGGAAATGGAGCAAAGGTTGCTGCTATTGCCATCGGAACATATTTGCTAAAGCTCCCGACTGGACTTGTCTTAGAATTGGATAATTGCTATTTTGTTCCTTCGTTAATAAAGAACATTACATCTATTTTATGTTTGAATGAAAAAGGTTATCATTTAACTTTTAGTAACAATTGTTGTTACATAACTTTAAATGGCGTTCTTTATGGGAATGGAACTTTGTGCAATGGCATCTACACGTTAGATTTATCCAGTGACATTTTCAATATCGAAGTTAGCAACAAACGTGCTCGAATAGATAATCGAATAGACTCCTACACGTGGCACTGTCGTCTTGGCCATATAAGTAAGAAACGCATGACCGAATTACACCGATGTGGAATTTTAGAATCATTTGAACCCGGTTCATTTGATACATGCGAATCGTGCTTAAAAGGCAAGATGATCGAATTACCCTTTCCCGGAAAAGGTAATCCAGTGGGAGAGTTGCTTGGTCTAATACATACCGATGTATGCGGACCAATGTCAACTCAAGCACAAGGAGGCTATAAGTACTTCATCACCTTTATCGATGATCACTCACGATTCAGTTATGTGTTCTTGATGAAACACAAATCTGAAGCTTTTGATAAATTCAAAGAATTCAGAAATGAAGTAGAGAAACAACTTGGCAAAAGTATTAAAATACTTTGATCCGATCGGGGTGGAGAATACTTAAGTCAAGAGTTTCAAGATTATCTTAGGGACAATGGGATATTATCGCAATGGACTCCGCCGTATACACCATAGCATAATGGTGTATCTGAGAGGCGTAACCGAACCTTGATGGACATGGTTAGGTCTATGATGAATCATGCAACTCTTCCAAAATCCTTTTGGGGCAATGCACTTAAGACAGCTGTTTACTTGCTAAACAGAGTCCCGACCAAGGTAGTCTCTACTACTCCATATGAGATCTGGAATAGTAAGAAACCTCACTTAACTCACCTTAAGATATGGGGTTGTCCTGCTTATGTGAAGCGGGTTGTATCAGACAAATTGGATGCTAAGTCTGATAAATGTCTATTTATTGGATACCCTAAGGAAACGAAGGGTTACCAATTCTATCATCCCTTGGAATAAAAGGTGTTTGTTTCAAGGCATGCTGTATTTCTAGAAAAAGAATTTCTTTTACAAGAAAATGGTGGAATGGCATTGAACTTGATGAAGTTCAAGAAACTCCAATAGACATTATAGAGACACCTAGTCTAAACCCACAACCAATACCTCATAATGATGAGCTATCAGTTGAACCTAAAACTACACCACCTCTTCGTAGATCTGATAGGACACGCAATATTCCAGAGAGATACGGATTTCTCGTAAGTGAATCGAACGACGTGTTACTCATAAGCGATGACGAACCTATCAGTTATGCAGATGTTCTGAAAAGTTCAGAAAGGGACAAATGGCTTGAAGCCATGAAGTCGGAAATGGATTCCATGTACGAAAATCAAGTATGGGACTTGGTTAACCCACCTGAAGGGATTAAACCCATAGGGTGCAAGTGGGTTTTCAAGAAGAAAACCGACATGGAAGGTAATGTTGTTACCTTTAAGGCTAGATTAGTGGCAAAAGGATATCGTCAGAAGCAAGGAATTGATTATGACGAAACCTATTCGCCAGTAGCTATGCTTAAATCCATTCGGATGCTCCTAGCCATAGCAGCTCATTATGATTATGAGATATGGCAAATGGATGTGAAAACAGCTTTCCTTAACGGAAACCTACTTGAGGATGTATACATGATACAACCTGAAGGTTTCACATCGGTTGATAAAACCAAAGTATGCAAGCTTCGACGATCCATATATGGACTGAAGCAAGCATCTAGGAGCTGGAACATCCGTTTTGATGAAACAATCAAAGAGTTTGATTTCTCACAAAATCCTGACGAACCTTGTGTGTACAAGAAGGTTAGTGGGAGTGCAGTCGTATTCCTAGTATTATATGTCGACGACATCTTACTTATAGGAAACGATATATCAGTTTTACAGACAGTTAAAATTTGGTTATCCAAAACTTTCTCCATGAAAGACCTGGGAGAAGCAACCTATATCCTTGGGATTAGAATCTATAGAGATAGATCAAAACGGTTGCTTGGTCTTTCGCAGTCTACATATATAGACCGAGTGCTAAAAAGGTTTAGCATGTCGGAATCCAAGAAAGGTTACCTTCCCATTAGGCATGGGATCAACCTTTCAAAGTCTATGTGTTCGCGCACAGAAGACGAGAGGATTTGCATGAATAAGATTCCCTATGCATCCGCGATAGGATCTATCATGTATGCTATGTTATGTACTAGGCCTGATGTATCATATGCTTTGAGCGTCACAAGCAGATACCAGTCGGATCCAGGAATGGATCACTGGGCGGCTGTTAAGACAATCCTTAAGTACTTAAGAAGAACTAAGGATGTGTTCCTAATATATGGAGAAAGAGATATGGTAATAGGTGGGTATACAGATGCCAGTTTCCAGACAGATAAGGATGACTCCAAATCGCAGTCTGGATACGTATTTACTTTGAATGTAGGCGCAGTAAGTTGGAAAAGTTCCAAACAAGACACCGTAGCGGATTCCACCACGGAAGCGGAATATATCGCAGCTTCAGAAGCAGCAAAGGAAGCAGTCTGGATCAAGAAGTTCATCTCCGAACTTGGCGTGGTTCCAACCATTGATGATGCAGTGCCGGTTTACTGCGACAACAATGGAGCTATTGCACAAGCAAAGGAACCAAGGTCTCATCAGCGATCCAAACACGTGCTTCGCCGCTATCATCTGATCAGAGAGATTATAAGTAGGAATGACATACAAATTGAGAGAGTTCCCACTAAAAGCAATATAGCGGATCCTTTAACTAAGGCCTTGCCTCAAAGCAAGTTTGAGGGTCATGTTAGAGCCTGTGGTATTGGATACCGTAGCGATTGGCATTAGGCCAAGTGGGAGTTTGTTAGTGATATGAGAGAAGTGTCCTAAGGCAATCGCCTTATGATTGTAAAACATTTATATTAATAAATGATAATCCACTATTTGAGTATACATGCTTGTGTATTTGATTGGGATCTTAAACTCATCTACTGAATGTCCGCAATACAACTCACAGCATAAGAGAATTTGTGATGAGATCACAACTAGTGATTATCTCTAAATGCGCAAATGTGAAGTATTGAAAATATCCCTAGTCGATGAATTTATAAAAACGAACACTATCAATTCTGTTGAGACTAGCATGGGTTATTCTCTATTCAGCTGATTCTCACTGGCTGGTGGCATTGGGATGTCCGGAGATAAACATGAATGCTAGTTAAGGGAACTAGTTCATTGGAGTGACTAGCTGTAAGACTTCATATGAAATCTATCTATAGAAATGTCAATTAAGTTCTTACTGCGGCTTAAGTGCGATGTTCCTTTGACTTGCGGTGTTCAAGTCATCTTGGTCATGGAGACATATACTTTAACATCTTAGGCAAGCATCTCCAAGGAGGTGTGGACCCAGGATGATTGGGTATAAGCCAAAGTGCCCGAAGATGTTTGAACAGCCTACAAAGGATTCACCACTCCTTGCGAGGAGATGTATACCCAGGCCTATCGTCGGATTGTTACTCAAAAATCCTCTGGCTAGAGTATATCATGTTAAGAGTGAAAGTCTCTTAAATACATGAGAGTAATTAGAAATCCAAAGGACGAGAAAGACACTACTTGGGCTAGGTGTGACGTAGTCAGCCTAGTGGGGACTGACACAACAGACCATGTCCTGAACCAAGTGGGTATAAGGTGGTGAAGGGAATGGGGCACGATTCATTAGAGCTGCTGAAGGGTTTCAGAATAATTTCTTCTGAGGTCAAACCGTTGATCTTTCGATTAATTGGGGATCATGATGTACTACTAGGTGCCACTCATGATCGTTCTATAATTAGTTGATTATAGACGGCCAACATAAATCGAAAGCCTATTTAGTCACACGCACTACGAGTAATCCGAGGGATTTAAAACGAGTTGAAAATTGGATTTTCCGATTAAGAGAAATAAGTCGAATCTGAGTTAATCAGAGGCGCAATGGAAGCTAAAAATGGCTAAGTCTTTTGAAGGCTTTTTGGGCGAATTAAATGAGTTTAATTCGTGACCGGTTCGGGTTAGTTTGGCCGGCCAAAGAGGGTGCCAAACCCCCCTTGGGTGGCCGGCCACAATAGAGGAGAAAACCAATTAATTTTGGTTTAATAAAATAAATCCAATGCGATTTATTTTATAAATTATGGATAAATAAATTTGTATAAAGAAATTTATATAAATAAATTTATAGAAATTTATTCTTTTGTGAAAGATTAAAATAATCCATGAATTGGTTTATTTTAATTTTATAAAATCAATTATGAATTGATTTTTCCATAATAAGAAAGTTTATAAATTTCTTATAAAATTTATTCTATAATTTAAAGAGAAGAAGAATTTGTTTTATTATAAATTAGTTATAATAAAACTTGGTTTAAATGCAATAATTCATAAGAGAATTTATAGGATAAATTTCTTATGATAATTAATTAGTTTTATTATAAACTTAGTTATAATAAAATTCATAAGAGAATTTATAACATAAATTTCTTATGATAACTAATTTGTTTTATTATAAATTAGTTATAATAAGACTAGGATTAAACGGAATAATCAATAAGAAAATTTATAAGATAAATTTCTTATAACTAATTCCGTTAATTCCGTTTAGAGGGAGACTTAGCAAAGGAGTTGCTACTATATAAAGGAACCAAAGGCAAGCCCTTATTCCGAACTAAGTGATTGTAATAGAGCTCTCCCTCTCTCTCTTCTCTTCTCTCCTCCTTCCCCCTCCCTTCCATTAGGGCCGGCGCCCACCCTAGCTCCATTAGGGCCAGCGCCCAACCTACACCAAGGCAAGGTGTTGCCGTGAGCTTCAAGGAGAAGAAGAAACCAACCAAGAAGAAGAAGAAGCGGATCACATCTCCCTCTCTCTCGGAATTCGATTCCGTTACTTCGTTGGTTAGTTTCCTAATTTTTCCTCTTGATCTTCTAAGTTGTGCCTATAGAGAATCTAGTAGTTCTCATCGGTACAAAACTCGTGACTTTGTGAAGTCATCCCGAAGAGAACTCGGCGTGGACGCGAATAGAGGCGAAGCTTCCAAGGGATGCTACGGTTGGATCTCGTCCCTTTCTTCGAGTTACGCGAGGTATAAAAGTAAATTTGTTTACTTTTCCGCAAACTTTTATTTTATGATTATGTCGATACAATATAAGGTTGCATGCTAGATACGAAGTTAAAATAATTTAGGAAATTATTTTATGCAAATTCTTCCGCTGCACGTAAAAATTTAAAATTTTACGAACTCGTATCCTTGTCGACATGCACCCGGTCCCAACACGAACGACCATCTCATCGTCGTATCAAACAATCCAAATTACAACTCAGCCAATCACAAAGATCGAGCATTGTAATTTGCTTAACCGTTCGACCGCGGAAAAGGCAACGAGTGGATCATCGGCTTTTGTGTTTATGGTCGGGCTCTAGTTAATTAATTATGGCTATGATTCGCAATCAAAATAATTAAATAACTCACATGAAATGACGAGGCAAATAAACATGACACAATAAAACATAAGGAGCTTGGGAAGAAATTATACCTTCCCGATTATCTCACGGCCTTCTACCTTATGTCCCTCCCTTCCCGGACATCGTGTGGGCGATGAGCTACCTAGAATCGAGATCACCAAATCCACCAAAGCCTCTTTCCTTGTATACGCACACCCTAACTCCAATGGTTGGAGTTGCGCCGGCCACCAAGACCACCTCCTCTCCTTGCGCCGACCACTGGAGAAAGGCCACCTCCCTTATGTCGGCCCAAAGAAGGATGAGAGGAAGAAGAAGAAGAGGATGAAGAGTGAAGAGAAGTCTTCTTCTTCCACAACAAAACCCACCACCGGCCTCCCTCCTCACTCTCCTTGCCGCCGACGCCTTACGCCCTCACTCCCGGCTGCCGGCCCCTCCCAAGGCTCCTCACGGTGGATACGCCACAACCTGAAGAGGAGAAGGATCTCCTCTCCTTTGCGCCACCTACCGAGAGAAGAAGAAGGGAGGAGGAAGAATAGAGAACCTCTTCTTCCTTTGGTTGCCGCCAGTTGCCCTAGGAGAGAGAAGGAAAGGGAGAGAGGAGAGAAAGCCTAGGGTTTGTGGTGTGTTGGATTAGCCTTGGCTTCTTGATCTCATGGGGTATTTATAGGGCTAAGGTAGGGACCAAGAGGAGGAGTTGGATCTTGGCCCATGATAACTTTCATTTTGTTGATTAAATTAGGCCCTCAAATCCATGTTTTGATCCACTTTTCATATGCTTAAGTTTGCATTTGTATTAGGGTTCATGGATTATCTCCATTTTGGCTTAAGATTCAATTCTTTCTATATTTAAGATGTTTTGGCACTAAAATTTAATATTATTTTGTAGGTTTTAAATGATCATGGACCTGGATCATATTGGGTCAAACTTGGGTCAAAATTGGATTCGGATCAAATGGATCAAGCATCGGATTAACATGGGTCGTCCATTCAAGAGAACGGTTAGATCTAAGCCATTCGCCAACTTTTGGTTGATCCAAGCTCAAGATAGACTTAATCTAGCTCATGGATCAAGATCTGAAAGTTTGGGCCAGATCAGGGTTGAATCAGCCGTTGGATCAAGCACTAGAGGATCTAGACCGTCCAAGCTAGAGAAGAGAAGATCTGAGCCGTCCACTTCAGATCTGAGTGATCCGAGTTAAGGACAAGTGAATCAGACCACTTGATCATGATCTGCGAAGTTTAGGTTCGATCTGACTTGATCAGACCGTTGGATTGGATCAGAGCAATCACAGTCGTTCATGTTTTCAAGTGGAAATTTAAATCAAATTTTCTTGGCGCTTCGTCGTGGTCGCGAGATCGCGTTTTTTTCAATTCCAGTTTTCTTCTCCGTTCGTCTTCTCCGATCGCAGGCGGCCACTCCAGTTTTAGTTTCTCTCCAGATTTTCAAGACATCAGGGTCGAGTCTCCGGGAGGTTGGTTTTCGGATCTGTTGCAGCCTGTTAAATCCGAAACTTTTGTGTCGCTCGGTAAAATTCTTCGGAAAAGTGGCCTAGGATTTTCGGCTCTTAGACAAAATTTAAGGGATTTAAATGATTTAAAACTAAACCTTGATGGGGCAGATTGCCAAAAATGTTCGAGTTAAGGGTGAGATTGTAATTAATTAAACTTAGTGGGCTTAATTGCAAAAATAGCCTCACTTATATACCTCCAGCTGCGAACTCCACTCGCGATCCCCTGCCCTAATCCGCCGCACACCGTAAGCGTCTCCTTCGTTTCTCCATCGTCGACTCCAACTCCGGTGACCCTTCGATTCGCTATCACAACAGTCGCTTAGATTCATCTCTTGGTTGGAGTTGAGCCCAGATCGCCAACCCTTTTTTCTCTCCACCTGCTGCCGATCACAATTTGGAGCATGCGAGTCTTGGTATGGGTTTCTCCTTCGCCATTTGAAGTCGACGCCGAGGGTGATTGTAACCTATGGAGTGACCGGGAGATTTTGGAGGCCACAGCGGAAGCTAGGGTCGAGCTATTCGTTGGCACTCGATCAGTGGTCGTGCAACTCTGCGCCCAAGGCTGAGGGTGAGCTTGCTGATCCAGCAGAACTTAGGTAAGGGTTCATTTAGGTAATTTGTTTTGGTATGGAGTAGATGAACTCAAGGTGTTGGATACCAGCTGATACGAAGTGATGGCAGGTTTGATCCGGGAGATTGAAATTGGAAATCGAGGTTCATATCCCTCATCTTCTACTTGCTGTTTGTTTCGGCAGTTGGAGCAGGAAATTTAATTAAGGAATTTAGATGATTGGATCAATGGAACTTAGTTTTCTGGTGGCCATTCTAAATCTTTGATTGGAAATCGATTTGGACAGTCTAGTATTTCCTGCTTCCTGGATCTGGCTGTTATTGGTTTTGGATCGCCGAGAATCTGAGGTAAGCTCAATTCAATTGTGGATGTATCAGTTTTATCCTTGTAGATGTTCTTGGTATTGTTAATTCAGTGTTGTGTCAACATAATATAATTGATGTTGTCGTGAGCAACCTTTGGTATTAAATTAAACCAAGTCGTGATGGATGGGAATTTAGGATTAAAATCTAAAGTGAAACATAACCTTAAATCTTAATTATGTGGAGTAATTAAGAATCTTTCATTTAATTAAAGATAATTAAATGGAAATGGAATGATTAAGTTAACCCTAGTTTGGGTTAGGAATTGATTAGCTAGTAATTATCTTTCTGTAATAGCTAATTAAACATGTCCTTGATACAGGGACTTGACTTGGTTTATTGCTGCTTATTATTGGCGGGTGGTTCTTTCTGCTTGTGATACGGACTTCCACTCTTGGAGGCAGGTACTTCTTGCTTGTATTCTGTAGTCCACTTTATCTTCATGCATGACTATATGGTTATTTATGCAGTAGGCTGATATTAACCTTTATCTGCTACCGTTTTGTTATCCTGCTTGATACTTATGCTTGACCTTGGATATGATCAGAATTTTCTTCTATATAGTCTCGTTTATTTGTTATCTGATTCTGTATAGCATTGGTATGAGCATGAGTAGGTGGATGGAGATTAGCATACCATTGTATGGTTGCATTGATTGATTCTATTCATACTTGCACGTGTGTCAGGATATAGGATTGATTGGGTTATGATGCATACATATGACCTGTGCATGATAGGTTGAGTTATGTGTCGATGACCTGGTAGGGGTTGCATGTGTTAGTCATGCACCATACCTGCACTGTTGCATGCCGACGATCAGCGACTCCCTTATGGTCGAGCCTATCGTCTTCCGGCACATGATATGCACACATGACCACTCATGAGTTAGTGGATACTGCTGGTTGTGTGCATTTGCTCTGTACTGCTCCACTCGTTCTCTCAGGGGTAGTGGTTTCGGAGCGTGGTAGCAGAGACAGGGATCCCTTCTCTTCCCATAGACCAGAGTGTTGGATCGAGAGAACCGATAGTGGGGGGGGGTGAATATCGTAAAACGTTCGGATTTAGGGAAAGAGAAATTGCACATCGGAAGATAAAAACAAACACGCAAACACAGTAATTTTTTACTTGGATCGGAGCCTAGGTCGACTCCTACTCTAAGGCTCACGATCATTGATCGTTTACTTTGGGCAATTCTATATGAGGCGGAAAAAGCAGTTTAGAATTTTGAGTTACAAATATAGCACAGTAAACTTAACAAATAAAAAGAAAACTCTTCTTTTACCGACGTCCGATGTAGGTTGTCATTTTCGGAGCAGCGGGACGTCGTCGGCTCGAGTTGGGAAGTTTCCGGAGTGAGGCGCGAGAGCATAAGAGCGTAGAAGCGTTGATTAAAAGTGTTGTTTGAAGCTTGGGGTCGAGGACCCTTTATATAGGGCCTGGGGGCGCCCGGGACGTCGGGGGCGCCCCCCACGTGGCGGTTGATCCGTCTCAGCGCGGTCAACATCTGATCCCTTCAAAATCGGGATCAGGTTTGACCAGGGCGCCCGGAGCGCTTGGGGCGCCCGCATTGACCGGGTCAAACCTTCATCCTCTTGGCTTCGCGAGGGTGTGCTTCGGCAGCTGGCACTGGGGGCGCCCGGGACGCTGGGGGTGCCCGGAGCGCTGGGGGCGCCCGGGACGCTGGGGGCGCCCGGAGCGCTGGGGGCGCCCGGGAGCAGCGAGGGAGCCCGGGAGCACAGGGGCGCCCGGGAGTTGAACTGTCGAAGCTTGCTTTGCTTTCTTGTGTTTTGTGCTCACCTTGGGGGCGCCCGGGACACTCCGGGGGCCCTGGTCAGCTGTTGCCTCATTCCTTTGAGGCTCTCTGAGCTGCAGACACACGGTCCTTCGGTCCTGCATCCAGGGTTAGTCCAAAACACAATAAAACAATAAAATATTAGTTTATACAACCTTAGCTATCTTGGTTCTGACTTTGGGCTTCCAAAATGGAACCCTAGGTCAAACCGACGCCTACTGTTCTCTCGACGGGGAACGCGTCCTCACCTACTCCTCTCGGGAGAATGTACTTGATGCCAACTGCTCCTTTGGTTGGACTTTTGCCTGGCGGTCCTTTGCCAGGTCTTAGATGCCGAGCTGGCCTTCGCTCGGAGCCTAGCATTCCTTCGCTAGGGCTTCAGTCCCAAGCTGTCCTTCGCCTAGCACCTAGCAGTCCTTTGCTAGGGCTTGGATATACTGGCAGTCCTTCACCAGTTGCCTAGCGGTCCTTTGGTAGGGCTTGGATATTGGCAGTCCTTCGCCAGTTGCCTAGCAGTCCTTCGCTAGGGCTTGTATACTGGCAGTCCTTCGCGAGTTGCCTAGCAGTCCTTCGCTAGGGCTTGGTGACTAGCAGCCCTTCGCTAGTTGCCTAGCAGCCCTTCGCTAGGACTTGGTGACTAGCAGCCCTTCGCTAGGACTTTGTATCCTGGCATTCCTTCGCCAGGTGCCTAGCAGTCCTTCGCTAGGGCTTTGGATCCTGGCAGCCCTTCGCCAGGTGCCTCGCAGCCCTTCGCTAGGACTTTTCCTGCATACTCAGTAACATTGTTAGATCACAAATAAACTTAACTTTTAATCCTTTGCCAATATCAAAACAAGGTTCGATATGGTGCTTCCTGCACCAACAATCTCCCCCTTTTTAATTTATGGCAACTCAATTCAATGTTAAGAAAAAAACATATAACAGTTTAGTCAAGAAGGTTAAGACTAATAAAACATAGCAATTCTGAATAGTCTAAAACCAATGTAATTTGAACAGAAATTTTTTTTCTCATACTCCCCTTGAATCATTGTGTTATAAAATTTGAATAGAAAATTTTTTTCTCATACTCCCCTGAATCATTGTGTTATGAAATACTTAACTTAACACTTAACTTTGACCTTTCCTCCCCCTTTGACATATATCAAAAACAAACATGGGTGAACAGGGTATCTAATAGGGAGTTTTGAGTTTTACCACAATAAATTTAAGTAAGGGAGTTTAAAAACATAGTTTTCAAGAAAAACTTTATGTAATGGATTTCATAAAAAATGATGTTCAAAGTAATAGATATTTTGAAAATACATGTAGCTCCCCCTTAATGTGACAACTCTTCTCCTTATAAAAAAAACTTGCAACATAGTTTTCAAGAGTAACTTACTTAGCTAATATTTTGGAAACAGGTTTCCCTTTTAAAATGGTTCAACATTTGCACTCATAGAGAAATTTCCTTGGAACATATTTTGTGCATTAAAACCCATTTTTACTTGGAAAAATCTTTAAATAGACAAGTTTTTGCTAAAACATAGATTTTTGCTTAGAAACATTTGTCAAAAATTTCAAAGGTTTTTGCTCAGACAAACTTTGTTTACTAAGAAAGAATTTGCTTAGAAATATTTTCAAAATAAATGTACTTAGTGCTTTAGAGGTTTTGACAGTACTTTGAAGATGCTTAGACCAATTTTAAAGCACTTAAAAATACTTAGTGAAAACAAGATAAAATTCAAAATTTTCTCTCTCCTGGACATATATCAATAAGAAACTTTTTGAAAGAAGATTTTTTTAAAAAAATGTGTGTATCAGAGCTTATGAGTTTTGAAAATATAAAAATACTTGGTATAATTATGAATGCACACAACTTAAATTGCACAAAAAAACTCCGCTTTGAAAGATATTGTGCAATTTTGGAAAAAGATTTTGTATTTGTAGTCAAGTCTTTAGAAAATTCACGTACTTAGAACACTATTGCTTTAGAAAGGTATTAGTACTTTTGAACACATTACATTTTGAAAAAATAGAAGTACTTTTTAAAAGATATCATGCAATCTTTGAAAAATATAAGTACTTTTAAACATAATATTTTAAAAGAATTTAATGTTATTTTGAGATCATGATACTTTACTTGGTTTCTTTTTCAGTCTGACACAATCCTAGGAAACCTTGTTAACTACAAGATATTTTCCTAAGTGTCCTGGAAAATTTTCCAATGTCAAGTATTGTTTTCTAAGGTATTTCAAAAATAATTTTATAAGCCACAAAAATATTTTAAAATAATATTTTGTAAGACAAATTACATATGTTTTCGACACAATTTTGAAAATATAGTGTATGAAAAAATATTATTTAGAAATGTTTAATAACTCTTTTAATTTGACCTCCCGCTAAATTTGACGCAATCCTTGGAAGCTTGTTGACTACAAGTATTCTTCCTCTATGTCTTTAGGGTTCTGTTCAGATCAAAGGAATTTATCTAACAATTTCAAAAAAAACATTTCAAAAATTCTTCTTTTGACTCAAACTCCCCCTAAATTTGACACATCCTAGGAGTCCTTATAGATCATGAAGTGGACCTTCCTCTGTGTCTTTAGGGTTTATTAAACTCAAAAGAATAATTTTTAATAAAATTCTGAGTATGATAATTTTCAAGGAGATACATTTTTGAAAACATAACTTGAAATGATAACACAGTTTTCAAAAAATATTTTGAAATAATGATAATTTTTTAAACAGATAGTAGTATAAGAAGGTTTTTGAATCAATTTTTGAAAACCTTATTGAGATGATAATAGGATTTAGAGCATAAGGTTTTTGAAAAAAAATTTAATTTTTTTGAAAAGTATTAAAAGAAACTCCCCCTGTATCCAACACAGTCTGACTTTTATCTAAGTTCCTTAAGGGGTTTCAGTGTGCAGGTTTGACTATGTTGACTAGGGTTGACTATTTTGACCAAGTTTTGACCAATCCATGACTAAAACAAAACAAGCCCTAGATTATATTTAAAACGAGTCTATCGAGATTTATAACATGAAATTTCATATTAAAAAAATGTTAGATATGAAAAAGTAGGGTACAGTACAATAAATTGACAAAATAAAATAGAGATAAGCTTGAATAACTTTTGCAAACCTTTTCATTTAAAAGGATAGTGAATTATACTTTTAGGTCCTAAATGTCTCACCCAGTTCTATGTGATTAAGCATGTTAACCTTATGGGTTTTGTGAGACAAATATTTTAATTTTGAAAACATGGTTAATTTTGAAAAATTAGATTAATTTTGAAGATAATTAGTTTTAAATTTATTTTAAAAAGGAATATTTGAATCTAAGATTAACTGAACATTTGTGTTAGATTCGAATTTGACAAAGAGTAAATTGAATCTGAATTTCAAAAATTGGCTTCCAGGTCTTGGCGAGGCACTAGGCCTTCTTTGGCCGTAGCCTTATTGGATCATCAACCCTTTCCTTGACAAAGCCTTTTAGTGAAATTTCATTTTCAAAATTACTTTTTGAAAAATTCTGGTCTAACTAGCTCGGGTCTTGGATCGGTAGCTTCGGCTAGTTCCGCCAAGATGGCTTCCCTAACGTACTATCATCTCACCTCCACCCAATACTATGTTGTTCAACTTTCAGTTAAACTGTTTTGTCCTTAAACTAATCAATCCTAATTTAAAAAAAACATAAAAATAAAAAACATACAGTTAATGCAAAAAAAATGATCTAAGTTACATCATAATCATAATAATATTCTGGATTATCAAAAACAGCAATATTATGAATTAAAATTTCTAACAAATTAGCCTTAACTAATTTATAAGATTCAATCATATTATTCATGGTAAATAATGGATTTTCAAATACTGTAAACTTACCTTTCCCGATTGTTTGTCCAGTGCTCTTGTAATGATCACGAGCTGATCGGACCATATTGGGTCGATCTCCCTCATTGTCTTCTGATTCCGAGTCTAAGTCGGACTCGGGTACCGGTTGAAGCTTCTTCTTTGGAGTTTTCCCTGCACTTGAAATTATACCTTCGTCGACCATTATAGTATCAGTCTGATTTTTTAATTGTAATTCTGGAACAAATTCAAAATTGGTTACCATTTTTGTCTCAATCACTTTGCCTTCAAACTCTGGCTCGAATTCGCAATCAAGTATCGAGTCTATCTCATCTTTTGATCCGAAGTTAACTTTGAAGTCGGTTGTTGATTCTTGAATATCGGAGCTCTCTTCGTGTAGATTGATTAACTTTTCCCACATCTCCATGGCACAGTTAAAGGATCCGACCCGCTTCAATTCTTCATTGGTTAGGCCACATTGTAGGATTGCAGTTGCCCTTGCATCTGTCTCGATCTTCCTCAGGGTTGGTTCATCCAGTTGGTCCCACGTAATTGATAGTCCATCTTTTGTAGGGATGTAGAACCCTGTTTGAATGATCATCCATATGTCCATATGGGCCTTCAGATGGAACTCCATTTGACTTCTCCAATAATTGAAGTTCTCGCCGGAGAATAGCGGTGGACGAGCACTGTTCCATTCTTGGTTGGCCATTTAGATTTAACCTCGTACAGAAAAGAAGTAACAAAAATGTACCAAGACTTGGTCTTGGATTAGTAGTGCGGGAGAAGGGAAAAATTAGCTCAAAATAAATATTGCACGAATTTCGAGGCAAATATTAAAATAAAAAAAATTTATGACAAATTTTCAAAAATTGTTTGTTTTATCAATTTTGACTTATAGTGAAAAAATGAGAATTCAAAATTGAGAAAGGCGTACATCCGAAAAATTTCGAGTGGTGTTGATTAAAAAAAATGAGAATTCAAAATGAGAATTCAATTTTGACTTATTTTAGACACACCTACAGATATTCTTTGTTTGAAAATAAAACGTAAAAAATATCGAGTGGTGTTGATTAAAAAAAATAATAATAAATAAAAGAAATTTCGTAAATCCAAAAAATTTTCAAATTGGTGGTTGCACCAAATTTGAACTTCCCCGCTCTGATACCACTTGTTGGATCGAGAGAACCGATAGAGGAGGGTGAATATCGGAAAACGTTCGGATTTAGGGAAAGAGAAATTGCACAGTGGAAGATAAAAACAAACACGCGAACATTGTAATTTTTTACTTGGTTCGGAGCCTAGGTCGACTCCTACTCCAAGGCCCACGATCGTTGATCGTTTACTTTGGGCAATTCTATATGAGGTGCAAAAAGCAGTTTACAATTTTGAGTTACAAATATAGCACAGTAAACTTAACAAATAAAAAGAAAACTCTTCTTTTACCGACGTCCGATGTAGGTTGTCTTTTTCGGAGCAGCGGGACATCGTCGGCTCGAGTTGGGAAGTTTCCGGAGCGAGGCACGAGAGCAGAAGAGCGTAGAAGCATTGATTAAAAGTGTTGTTTGAAGCTTGGTGTCGAGGGCCCTTTATATAGGGCTTGGGGGTGCCCAGGACGTCGGGGGCGCCCCCACGTGGCGGTCGATCCGTCTCAGCGCGGTCAACATCTGATCCCTTCAAAATCGGGATCAGGTTTACCAGGGGCGCCCGGAGCGCTCGGAGCGCCCGCATTGACCGGGTCAAACCTTCATCCTCTTGGCTTTGCGAGGGTGTGCTTCGGCAGCTGGCACTGGGGGCGCCCGGGACGCTGGGGGTGCCAGGAGCGCTGGGGGTGCCCGGGAGCACGGGGGCGCCCGGGAGTTGAACTGTCGAAGCTTGCTTTGCTTTCTTGTGTTTTGTGCTCACCTTGGGGGCGCCCGGGACACTCCGGGCGCCCTGGTCAACTGTTGCCTCATTCCTTTGAGGCTCTCTGAGCTGAAGACACACGGTCCTTCGGTCCTACATCCAGGGTTAGTCCAAAACACAATAAAACAATAAAATATTAGTTTATACAGCCTTAGCTGTCTTGGTTCTGACTTTGGGCTTCCAAAATGGAACCCTAGGTCAAACCGACGCCTACTGTTCCCTCGACGGGGAACGTGTCCTCACCTACTCCTCTCGGGAGAATGTACCTGATGCCAACCGCTCCTTTGGTTGGACTTTTGCTTGGCAGTCCTTTGCTAGGTCTTAGATGCCGAGCTGTCCTTCGCTCGGAGCCTAGCATTCCTTCGCTAGGGCTTCAGTTCCAAGCTGTCCTTCGCCTGACGCCTAGCAGTCCTTTGCTAGGGCTTGGATACTGGCAGTCCTTCACCAGTTACCTAGCAGTCCTTGGCTAGGGCTTGGATACTGGTAGTCCTTCGCCAGTTGCCTAGCAGTCCTTCGGTAGGGCTTGGATACTGGCAGTCCTTCGCCAGTTGCCTAGCAGTCCTTCGCTAGGGCTTGGTGACTAGCAGCCCTTTGCTAGTTGCCTAGCAGCCCTTCGCTAGGACTTGGTGACTAGCAGCCCTTCGCTAGTTGCCTAGCAGCCCTTCGCTAGGGCTTTGTATCCTGGCATTCCTTCGCCAGGTGCCTAGCAGTCCTTCGCTAGGGCTTTGGATCCTGGCAGCCCTTCACCAGGTGCCTAGCAGCCCTTCGCTAGGACTTTTCCTGCACACTCAGTAACATTGTTATATCACAAATAAACATAACTTTGAATCCTTTGCCAATATCAAAATAAGGTTCGATATGGTGCTCCTACACCAACACAGAGAAGATGTGAGAGATATCTCCCCCATATATACATGGGGCGGAGTGTTTACTCCACCAGCATCCTGTCCACTCGGTCACTCAGGAGTAGTGATGGCAGAGTGCTGACAGTGTCACAGCTCTACCCACTCGGCCGACACAGTATCGCCTGTCTCGGTGGCTTGACTGGAGTTATGGGATGACCATGACATTGCATCATGTGCATATGATGCATCTGTGCATTGATTGTGTTTGCTGCATTTACTTGCTGCACTTGTTTAACATGCACATATAGGATGTTTTGTTGGTATGGTTTGTTGACCCTGCACATGCTCGTATGGTTCGAGTCCTATTATGATCATGATAGATTGATTTCTGGTATGTACAATCCTTTATTATTTCAGTTATGCATTCTTCTGATATTATTATAGAGACTGTATCCTGTTGTTTCTATATAGCTGCTTTAGCTATTTTTCTGCCATGCATATCTTTCTATATACCCACAGAGTCCACTTGGACTCACCACCCATCGTAATACTTTTATTTCAGGTTGATAGCTCGCCGGAGGAGCCCAGTTGCCAGTCCTGGTCCCTACGACTCCGTTGATGGATGCTTTCGCGTTATTTTCCTTTATATAGCATTTCTTTATGCGTTGTATTCGTTTTTCATATACCATGGACTTGTATTGGATTTATTCGTACGGTATTATATTTTTGAGTCCTCGGTTGGACTTTGTGTTGGGATCTTTAGGCGACATAAACATAAAAACGCAGTGGAAACAAGATCCCTCGAGCGATCCATGCGAAAGAAAAACTCGTACGAAATCATCTATCTAATAGATCTATCTAAAGCGTATACATTTGGAGCGTGCCCTTACGTTTATCATGCTCGTCCAAGCGCGGCCGGATCTCTTGCACGTTCAAGTGTCCGTGCCTCTATTCGTATCCACACGAACACAATATCTCTACTTCGGAGAAGAACTACCTTAGTTGTGCTAGCAACTTGAGGTAGTTCACAAAACACCAAGAACCCAAGATGTGGGTTTCGGCCAAGATGGAGAAGAGAAGGAAGAGGGGAAAGAAAATGATAAGTTGTCATCCAAATGACAAGGGAAAAACTCTTTTATACTCATATCATGAGGAGTTTTTGCCTTTTAAACTTCCTTTCATTAAACATTTTAATGTAACTCTCTAACTTTTCATGTAACACTCTAATGGTGAGAAACTCTCCATCTTCCTCTCTTATTATTTCATTAAACATTTTAATAAATTAATATTTCATCCAAATGTGGTTGAGTCTAATCTAAATAAGTTTAACTCAAATTATATCTCAATCCATAATCCAATTGGATTCACTTGAGTCTAACTCAATTAATCCAATTTCAATTAAATCTTAGCCAAATCAAGATCAATTAATCTCCGAACCATCGTGTCCTTAGTGTGTGACCCAATAGGCTCTCGTAACGTTGGCAATGTGTCTAAACCAATTTAGACACAAAAGCAATGAGCGACATCTAGCAATGCATCAATGCTACCCAAGTAACAAGAAAGTCGAGATCCAAATTAACCTCCGTGACTATGGCAATATATTGTTGGTGCAAGTTGCATCAATGATGTTCCTCTTTAAGTGTTTTAATATTTAACAATTCACTTAAGTCAGTGATATATTGAACAGACAAAGGGGAGTAAGAGAGAAGTAAACTAAGCTGAAGAAAAGTCCTAGTTGATCTAGGCATCGAAACCCTAAGTCCCAGCGAAGGGCTGCTGGGCACCTAGCGAAGGGTTGCTAGGTATCGAAACCTCAAGACCCAGCGAAGGGCTGCTAGGCACCTAGCGAAGGGCTTCTAGGTATCGTAACCTTAAGACCTAGCGAAGGGCTGCTAGGCACCTAGCAAAGGGCTGCTAGGCACCTATTGAAGGGCTACTAGGTATCGTAACCTTAAGACCTAGCGAAGGGCTGCTAGGCACCTAGCAAAGGGCTGCTAGGTATCGTAACCCTAAAGACCTAGCGAATGGCTGCTAGGCACCTAGCAAAGGGCTGCTAGGTATCGTAACCCTAAAGACCTAGCGAAGGGCTGCTAGGCATAGAAGACCTAGCGAAGGATTGCTAGGCACCTGGCGAAGGACTGCTAGGGAATGAAGACCTGGCGAAGGACTGCTAGGCACCTGGCGAAGGACTGCTAGGTAATGAAGTCTTGGTCCAAGGGATTGAGCAACTTAGCTGAGCGATGACTAAGGACAGGAGTAGAGACGGGTCAAGGTTCGAGCTTCTCGAGATACGGAGTAATCGGAAGCTAAGTAAAAGTCCACCCGAAGGGCTGGGTGGCAACCGTCTCCTGAAAGGAGTAGGTGAAGGGCGAGTTCTCGGGGATGGGAACTTGTGCCAGTTCAACCTAGGGTTTCATGCAAATCCGAAGTCCGAACCAAGTCCTTAAGCTTAATATTATATGTATATATGCTTTGTGTTTGTGTATCTTGCAGGTAACAAGAACCGGAGACAAAGCATGCAGAAGAACTAGCCTTGCAGTCTTAATGCAGGGTGCCCCAGTGTTGGGGGCGCCCCCATGCACCAGGGCGCCCCCAGTGTTGGGGGCGCCCCCAGGCAGTACTAAAGAAGCAGTAAACGTGAAGCAGGCAGAACAGGTGTCAACCGGGGCGCCCGGAGCATCAGGGGCGCCCGGAGCATCCGGGGCGCCCGGAGCATCCGGGGCGCCCGGAGCATCCGGGGCGCCCGGAGCATCCGGGGCGCCCGGATTCGTAGCTGTTTTGCTGTTTCGAAGCCAGAACATAGGATAAGCCCTCAGGCTCAAGGATAAGGTTTGACCGAGTCTTCCGGGGCGCCCCCAACGTCCGGGGCGCCCCCAGGAGGCCTATATAAGGGGCTTCAACCCCTCTGCTTCAGACACAACATCCAAGAACCATTCCAAGCATTCTGACCAACGACAGCGCGCTAGAGATGAGGCTCTACGACCGGGAGGCTCCAGGAGGAAGTGCGCGACACTTCGGAGGTCCAGATCGGCCGAGTTTCAGATTTTTGTTCGGTTCGCTTTTATTTATTCCGCACTTAAATTTCATATTATTGTTTGTAATCTTGCACTGTAAGTCGGGTTTCTCCGCCTCTGGAAAGTCCGGGAAGGAGACCAATAGTGGACGGGCGTTCCCGTGCATAGGCCTTGGATGTACTGACCCTGGGAGGTCGGGAACCAAGTAAAAATCCGCTGTGTCCTCTGCTTTGTTTTTCTTCGTTCTATTTATTTTCCGCTGCTACTAATATCTTAAGTCTAGAATGATCCGAATATTTTACAAAGAATTCTGAAAGGTTTTTCACGGTCGATATTCACCCCCCCTCTATCGACGACACCGGTCCTACAATTGGTATCAGAGCGGGGACGCTCAAATTTGGTGCAACCACCAATTTGAGAGTTTTTCGGATTTACGAAATTTTTTTCATTTTATTTCTTTTCTTTTTTGTTAATCAACACCACTCAATCGTTTCTGTTTTTTATATTTCAAATAAATAATATCTGTATGTGTGTTTAAATTTTGAATTTTCATTCTTCCACCATAAGTTGAAATTGATAAAACGAACAATTTGTGAAAATTTGTCATAAAGTTTTTTTATTTTAATATTATTTCTCGAAATTCGTGTCATAAACTTTTTTTTATTTTAATATTATTTCTCGAAATGAACCATGGATTGGTTTATTTTATTTTATAAAATCAATCATGGATTGATTTACTATGATAAGAAAATTTATTCCATAAGAAAAAAGAGACTTGGATGATTTTTATCATGAATTAAAAAATGATAAAACTTTTCATGATGGAATAAGTCATAGAAAATTTATTCCATAAGTAAAAGGAGACTTGGCGGTTGAGAGACCACTATATACAGGACCCAAGGCAAGGCTTGAAAATCAATCGAAGTATTCTTGCTTGGGCTCTCTCCCTCTCCTCCCTTCTTCCTCTTGGCCGACCAAAAGGTTCTTCTCCCTTCTTCTTGCCGTGAGCACAAGGAGAAGCACCGAGGCGACGAAGTTCTTCCGTTGGGACGATCTTCCTCTCCAGCCATCATCACCTTATGATTGGGCGCAAGTTATCTTCCTCCTTCTCGCTGGAATTGTGATTCCGGCCAACCTTGGTAGTGAGTTTTTTCGATGTGATTACTTCTCTCTTGGTTTTTCTTGTCGCGTTCTCGGAGAATCTAGTAGTTCTCGAGAACACGAAACTCGTGGCTTTGCGAAGTCATCCCGAAGATACTCGGCGTGGACGCGAATAGAGGCGGAGCATCCGAGGGACGCTTACGGTTGTATCTCGTCCCTTCCTTCGAGTTACGCTAGGTAATACGTAAATTAGTTTACGTTTCTGCAAAATTTTAAATATATGATCATGTCCACACAAGATAAAATTGCATGCTTAGATGTGTGGTTAAATAATTTGAGAAATTATTTATGCTAAACCTTCCGCTGCACGTAATTAATTTTAAAATTACGAACCTGCATCCATGTCAACATGCACCCGGTCCCAACAGTGGTATCAGAGCCGAGGTTTGTGTTCGACATAATCATATAATTGTTTTTGCGGAAAACTTTGTCATGATCCCAATTTTGGAAAATTTTCCAATTATGGAAACTTTCCAATTATGGTAAATTTTCGATTTAGGAATTTCAAAGTTTGAAAATTCTCATGAAATTTCGCAAACTTTTGAAATATCCCTGTTTCTGAAATTTTATGATAATTGTGAAAATATTCCATTTTTGGAAACTTTCCAATTTTGGAAATTTCCCATTTTGGAAATTTTCCAATTTTGGAAAAACGTAAGTTTTCTTTGTACCAGAAACTTACAATTATTTTGAAAACCTTTTATTTTTGGAAACTTTTCATTTATGGAAAGCTCGAAATTTTTGGCACTTTCTTTTAAGAAAGTCTAGAAAAAATTATGGGAATATTAATTGGTATTTAAATTCATAATTGGAAATTAAATTATTTACAAAATTTTTTATTTTGGATTGAGCCTCGGGGAGCCGCCTAATTTAAAATTAGTTGTTATAATTAAATTTCCTAAACTGAATATAAACTGTCAAATGCTTAATTTGGATTGAGCCTCGGGGAGCTATCCAAATTATATTATCAATAAATTCTTATTTTGGATTGAGGCTCGGGGAGCCATCCTAATTAAGTTATTGATATTAATTTTCCATATATAAAATATGTGATCAAATCTTGGAAATTTTTGAGGTGATTCTCAAACGATAATTTCCTTATTTGATTTATGAGGTGATGCTCTTACATATTATTGTCTCCAAAATTAATTAGGAAAATTATTTCCTATAGAGTATATTTCCTTAAATAAGATTTTCATGAAAATAATATGTGGTTGAATTAAGGGAATCTGTCTCTTAATTTAATAAGATTTGATTTAGAGAAATCAAAGTATTAAACATATTAATTCCGAAATTGATTATGATAATTTAGGAAATTGTTTTCCAAAAACAATTCCTTGAATAAATTATGAAATTAGAATTAGGAAATCCGGTTCCTAATTCATTTAATGAGACTTGATAAATTAAGTCACATACATACTTTATTAAGGAAATCGTTAGAACATGACATAATTATATGTCATGAATATGCATAAAAGAAAAGGATGAGACCCAAAACCCCTTACAAAATATTAAGGCCAACACCTTCCATTAATATGGTTAGAACCGGAGTTTTATTTCTCGTATGGGTTGATGGACACATCCATGCCCGACTTGAACCTCAACATGTTCAAACCATGGAATTAGTTTATGATTAATATAGTTGGAATCAGAGGTCAATCCTTAGTTTTGGTTGTTGGACACATCCAAGCCTGACTAAACGGTTGAATGTGCTCCGACCATATTAAAATTATTTCTTGATTAATGGGTCAGCCTTAAGCTTGGAGCATCGATTTGTTGTGCCACAGCCAAGGTCGATGTAAAGAGAGGTGCAATTGGGTGCTATGTGTATTGTTGCATACTAGTTAATGAGTTAACAACCCAATGATTTATGCAAACATTCAATTAGTTGATAGCATAATGTGATAGTTACATATGTATAATATGTAATCGGTATAATTACCTACCTTCATAGCTAAGAATAAATTGATGGACTCTAGCCATGGTTGTTCTTATCTATGGTTGGATATCAACCTATTTGGAGATGTTCCTACGATCTCTCGAATTGATAAAAATGGTTATTCAATTCGAAAAATAAATAGGATTTAATTAATGTATATTGATGCATTCTTTATCATTCTCATCACATAACCTCAATGTGTATTTCTAGGATAATCACCTGATCATGTCTTCTCTGAATTTGCGTTCCATTTTGGACACCAATAAGATTGAAAAGGCACTAAAAGGCACTTGCCATCACTGCGGCAAGGAGGGCCACTGGCGAAGAAACTGCAAGGTTTATCTTGAGTCCTTGAAGAAGAAGGCATCCGATGCCCCATCCTCTTCAGGTATCTTCGTTATTGAATGTCACTCTATTTCCTCGGACACCTGGGTACTTGATACTGGGTGTAGCTCACATATATGTAATGACTAACAGGGGCTACGGAATAGAAGAAGACTCGTCAAGGGAGAAGCGAATTTGCGAGTTGGAAATGGAGCAAAGATTGCTGCTGTTGCCATCGAAACATATTTGCTAAAGCTCCCTACTGGACTTGTCTTAGAATTGGATAATTGTTATTTTGTTCCATCGTTAATAAAGAACATTGTATCTATTTCATGCTTGAATGAAAAGGATTATCATTTAACTTTCAGTAACAATTGCTGTTACATAACTTTAAATGGTGTTCTTTATGGGACTGGAACTTTATGCAATGGTGTCTACACGTTAGATTTATCCGGTGACATTTTCAATATCGAAGTTAGCAACAAACGTGCTCGAATAGATAATCAAATAGACTCCTATACGTGGCATTGTCGTCTTGTCCATGTAAGCAAGAAACGCATGACCAAATTACACCGATGTGGAATTCAGGAAACATTTGATACATATGAATAATGCTTAAAAGGCAAGATGACCAAATTACCCTTTTCCAAGAAAGGTAAACCAGTGGGAGAATTGCTTGGTCTAATACATACTGATGTATGTGGACCAATGTCAACTCTTGCACAAGGAGGCTATAGCTACTTCATTGCCTTTATCGATGTTCACTCACGATTCGGGTATGTGTTCTTAATGAAACACAAATCTGAAGTTTTTGAGAAATTCAAAGAGTTCAGAAGTGAACTAGAGAAACAGCTTGGCAAAAGTATTAAGATACTTCGATCCGATCGGGGTGGTGAATACTTAAGTCAAGAGTTTCAAGATTATCTTAGGGACAATGGGATATTGTCCCAATGGACTCCGCCATATACACCATAGCATATTGGTGTATCTGAGAGGCGTAACCGAACCTTGATGGACATGGTTAGATCTATGATGAATCAAGCAACTCTTTCAAAATCCTTTTGGGGCTATGCGCTTAATACAGCTGTTTATTTACTAAACAGAGTCCCGACCAAGGTAATCTCTATTACTCCATATGAGACGTGGAATAGTAAGAAACCTCATTTATCTCACCTAAAGATATGGGGTTGTCTTGCTTATGTAAAGCGGACTGTATCAGACAAATTGGATGCTAAGTCTGATAAATGTCTATTTATTGGATACCCTAAGGAAACGAAAGGTTACCAATTCTATCATCCCTTGGAACAAAAGGTGTTTGTTTTAAGGCATGCTGTATTTCTAGAAAAAGAATTTCTTTTACAAGAAAACAGTGGGAGTAGCATTGAACTTGAAGAAGTTCAAGAAACTCCAATAGACATTACAGAGACACCTAGTCTAGACCCACAACCAATAACTCATAATGATGAGCTATCAGTTGAACCTAAAACAACACCACTTCTTCGTAGGTCTGATAGGACACTCAATATTCCAGAGAGATACGAATTTCTCATAAGTGAATCGAACGACGTGTTACTCATTAACGATGACGAACCTATCAGTTATGAAGATGTTATGAAAAATTCAGAAAGGGATAAATGGCTTGAATCCATGAAGTCGGAAATGGATTCCATGTACAAAAATCAAGTATGGGACTTGGTTAACCCACCAGAAGGGATTAAGCCCATAGGGTGCAAGTGGGTTTTCAAGAAGAAAACCGACATGGAAGGTAATGTTGTTACCTTTAAGGCTAGATTAGTGGCAAAAGGATATCGTCAGAATCAAGGAATTGATTATGACGAAACCTATTCGCCAGTAGATATGCATAAAACCATTCGGATGCTCCTAGCCATAGCAGCTCATTGTGATTATGAGATAAGGCAAATGGATGTGAAAACAGCTTTCCTTAATGGAAACCTGCTTGAGGATGTATACATGATACAACCTGAAGGTTTCACATCGGTTATTAAAACCAAAGTATGCAAGCTTCGACGATCCATATATGGATTAAAGCAAGCATCCAGGAGCTGGAACATCCATTTTGATGAGACAATCAAAGAGTTTGATTTCTCACAAAATCCTGACGAACCTTGTGTGTATATGAAGGTTAGTGGGAGTGCAGTCATATTCCTAGTGTTATATGTCGATGACATATTACATATAGGAAACGATATATCAGTCTTACAGTCAGTTAAAATTTGGTTGTCTAAAACTTTCTTCATGAAAGACCTGGGAGAAGCAACCTATATCCTTGGGATTAGAATCTATAGATATAGTTGATGCCCTCAGAACTAGGTGTCACAATGTGGTCTCAAAATTTAGATATGTGTGTAAGCTGGAAACCCTTTTTGCAATCAAAGAATAAAAGCGTAGTAAAGGGGCCACAGGTCGTATTTTTCTTAGGGCTAGTTGATGTTGTGTGATTCGTGCTCGAGTTTATGTGTCGTTGATATTTTTGGGTTTCAAATAAGATTAGGTTTTCGTTGCAATCAGAAATTACAATGCACTAAAAATCACACATACCTTGATGCCAATCAATCCCAAACTTCTCTTGATACAAAAAGTGCAGCAGCTATAACTAGTATGCAAAATGAAGCATACAATTAAAGAAATGAGCTGGCTGTGAAGCAAACTGAATTTGAATGCAATAGCTCGCTAAAAGGGTTGTTCGACTACAGGAATTAAAGCTCCAAACCATAAATCATTGGCTTAATCTTCACTTAAAACAAATTCCAGATATGGTCCCCACTTGATATGCAAGGGATCAACTTTTGTGCCAAAAGCTTAACTGAATTCAGTTCTATAAATTGATGGGTAGCAATTGATGTGCAGCAATTGTGTAACGCCCTACCTTATATCTACCCTAAAGGCGGGGTTACGGGTCCATACATTCATATCATTTATCATGTTAAGCATGTATAACCAGTAGAAAACAATTATCATACAAGAAGTGTAGTAAGCAGGCTTATTAAAGACTAATTTACCAAGCAAGGTTTTGTTTTGTTTTTTTTTCATATCATCCATGCAATTACAACATAATAGAGAGAGATCATTTAACTTCATAATTTACTGATCTAAACATGGTTTGAACAATATAGAACATAGAAATATAGCAAGAGTTATCTAGTCTTAGACACATGCAAGAGAAGCATTCATAAGCAGCAGGAAATGGTAAATATCTAGCATTTTACTTAGTATGCATACTACAAGAATTAGACATTAATGATAGTGTTATCTAACATGACATAGGTTCCATATCTCTAACTTAATCATCAGTAGAGTAGTCATGATCATCACATATTCAGAGTATAGTAATACAATTTCAATCTTTTATTGGAAGCAGTTTAGATTCTCGACAAAAATAAGGTAGATAAGAATCTTTCGTCCTTTCCCGAGCCATCACCACACACATCCTCTAGCTTTCCCTCTGCCTCTTCCTTTAGTTCAAGTATTTCTTACCGCTATCTGCAGCATAAGAAAAACAACATGAACTAGTAAGCAAAACATGCTTAGTAAGAATCCGGGCCTACTCGCAAAACCATATCGATACATCATATCATGCTACTCGCAAAACCATATCGATACATCATATCATGCTACTCAGTAATCAAGGTAGAACAAGATTATAAGCTTCATAAGCATCTCATCAAAGCATCGTAAACAACACATCAAATATCTCTAAGTACTTCCCAGAACAAGATTATCACATAATGAGAAAATATTTTTCAAAGAGTTCCATAAAGGTAAGTACTTAAAAATATCATATCATCATCTAGGGCCCAGTTGTAGTACCACATCAAGCGCGTTCCCTAATAAATTGGGGTAGCGAGCCACCAATCTAATTAGAGCAGGACCCTTCCGTCCTACCAATGCCATGACCTTCAGTTAACATGCACATTGGATTTGTTTAACGACCCCCTTCCGAGTCGGGTACACAACTTTCAAAGTAAAGTAATTTATCATGCAATTACTCATATATGTATATGCCTAAAGGTACTCTTAATCACATCTTAAAGGGACACACCACTCATCAAGGGTGCTCTTGATCCCCTAGGGACACACCACACATTCGGGTGCTCTTGATCCCAGTTTCAATAGAGTATCCTTTTTTTTTAAGCATATTATCAACCACATCATGTTCATGTCATAAGAGTGCCCCATGGGCTATAAGGCATGCTTTTATACCTAACAAGATAGGTCACATAATTTATACACACACCATATAAGTAGTAGCATGCTTCATGATCTCATTAAGTGCTTCCCGACCCTAGGACTAGGGTTGGCCGAAAGTCACAAGTAAAGGAGTTTGATTTTCCAATCAAGCATTCATTCAAGCATTCTTACAAACACCTCACCTATACTATTAAGTATGGATATATCATAAGGAAAATCATACAACCTTGAACCCTAATTCCCCTAGGGTTGGCCGAAACCTTGTAGGGTAGGGTAGGCTAGGTTTTTGACATCCAATCTTCACCCAACATTTACACAAATATTTTATCTACCATACTAATCATGGGAACATAATAGGATAGCAAGCAACTCAAAAGCCCTAATCTATTCCTCTTTGGCCGAAAGTTGTAAGGGGCTAACCCTACTTTTCCTTATCACAACATGATGGAAAATAATATAAACTTATACCCTAAGTTTCTAGGGATCTCCTCATGCAATAAGAAGTAACCAAGTCCCATGAATGGGTGGTGGCCGAAAGTCTTATAAGGGAGGAACTCCCATTTTTCAAACAAGAACACAAGGAAAACATGCATAAACCATTATACTGCAGGCGAGAGGATACTTACATCCTAGCATTGGAATTTCACCTTCTCTTAAACCGTAGGGTACCCTACACTTGAAGGGTACGTGACAATCCTTTTCTTCCAAATTTCCTCTAGGGTTCCTTGGTCTTGGTAGAGAGCAATGGCACTTGGACTCTCCTTCTTGCAATTACCCTAGGGTTAGAACCCTAGGATGATGTTTTCGAAAATGGAAAAGGGAGAAGTCTTCTTGCTTTTTTTGAAAATGAAGTGGGGAAGAAGAAGGAAAAAGTGTAACTTCCTTTCCCCCTCTCTCATTTATACTCTTCTCATGAAGAGGCATGTCTCTTCGCTTCCCTCGATTTAACGAGAATGTTTCTTATTCTCTCTATAAGAATATTGTTTGGTTCATTGGTTATGACATGGTGAGTGTAACTAGGAGGTTCAAGGTTCAATCCTTGTTTCCTCCTTTCTACTTCTTCTTTTTATCACAATTTGCACTAACCCATATCAAAGCCCATTAAGCCAAGCCCATCATGAAATTTCATAATATTAATAATATTTCATGAATATAATATTTCATGAATATAATATTTCATGCTAATATTTCATGATAATAATATTTCATGAATATACCATTTCATGCTAATATTTCATGATAATAATATTTCATGAATATAATATTTCATGTTAATATTTCATGCATTCATGACATTTCATTTATAAAAATAGTTTCATGACATTTCACCGAATGTGATTGTATGAAATTTATATCATTTTATCATAAACATTTTTCATACATCGTCATGATATTACCTTAAAATTTGGGGTGTTACAAATTGGATGGAAGCAAACAAATAGAATGCAAACTTCACAAGCAACCAAAAGCGCAAAGATTATAATTGGCACGCAAGAAAGGACAGATGCGCAAATTGAAACCCAATTTCAGAACTTAATATCAAGTGCTTTGGAATGAAACAAATTGCAAGGGTAGTTCAGAAGTGGAAACTGAGCTAACTTGACAAAATTTCAGAAATATTAACTGAGGATTGCAAGAATTAAGGCTGAATGGCAGAATTCTAAGCTGAAATACAGAAATGGAAGTGATACGCAAATTGAAACTGATTTGCTACATGTGCCGGAAATGCAGAAATGAGATGCAATATTTCAGAAACTGAATTGATCTAACTTGGAAAACAATGCTGATAGAAAAATTGCTGTGCATGAACGAGAAATGAACTTCAGAGCTGGAATAAAAAATTCAAGATCAACTCAATTCAGAAATTGGATGTGCAGATAAATAGTACTGAAACATAGCAGTATCAGAAACCGAATTGGAATGTAGGAAATGGAAACAAATTGGACACAAACCTAGTAAATAAACTGAAATGGATGCATTATCCTAAAGATCAACAAGGCTTAAGTAGAACTTACGTTTATTTGAAACAAAAAACTCAGAAATCACGAGCTGAAATTTCAGAAATGAGCTAGGATTGCAGAAATGGAAATCGAATTACAGAAATGAAATTAAAGTGCTACTCAAATGGAACAAACTGCAGTGTAATTTCAGCAGGTAAACTATAGTTAGCTTGATACAAAATGAAGTAACTCAAGAGAAAAGAAACTAATACGCAGAATGCAAAGAAACTGATACATAGCAGCAACATGAAAACTGATACGCAGCAGGTTTAACAAAAAATTCAGAAGTGAAACAGAACAGAATTGATACGCAAAGGGAAAAGCTGATACGCAAGAAATGAACAAGAATTAAACTAGAATTAAAAGCAAATGTGCACTAAACAAACTCATTAGCCAACTACCTGGAAAATTGATACTTAACTGCTGCAGAAACAATTCAAACACATGAACTTAAACAACTGATACGAAATCTGAAACTAAACAGAGTACAAAAATTAAATCTACTGGTCGGAATTGAAAATTTAGATAAGAAACTAATCCTCATTCCTCCCTTAGCTCAAAACCTCCTTGTTCGTCACGCAAGGGCAAGCCAAGAATCCCTTCAGCTCCGCAAATTAGTGGGAAATAGTCTCTATTGTCGACTCTGCTCAAAATCTGCACGCAGCTGGAAAATCCAATCCGAGCTCCTCGATCTCAATGAACGGGATTGCGATGATGATTTGAAGATGCTCTGAGCTCACCTGAGGACCCCTACAGATGGTTCAGATGGACAAAAATGGCTCACGGATGAGATCCAAGTGCTCGGCTCACAGAACTGCCGAAACCCTCAAACAACCCTGTTCTGGCGCGATTTTAAACTGAAATATCTAAAGAGTTATCCCCCAATGATCCAAATCTCGATCCAAGGATGAAATTGAGGTGGTCACGCCTTCAAACTAAGGAAATTATAGAAAACTTGAACGAAAAATGAAGAAGAAGCACTGTGCGGCGAAGACGCGACGAAGCTGAAAGCTGAGGGAATTTTTGATTAAATACTTAACAATGGACGACCCAAATTTCTTTGACTCAATCCAACGGCTGATCTTCATCCGATCTGACCCAAACTTTCCAGATGTTGATCAAGGGTCAGGATCTGCCTCGGGGTAGCTCGGATCCTCCAGATTTGTAACGGATGGACCAGATCAACCTGATCTTTGGATGGAGAGTCTAGAGCCCTCTGAGCTTGATCCAATGGTTGGATGATCTCTGATTGGGATGAAAGTCTCAGATCTTGATCTCAGTGCTTGATCTGCCCTAACCCTAGCTCGGATTACCTCAGATGGTCCCAGATGGCTCAGATTTATCCGCTTTTGAATCGCACGGCCCAGATTAATCCGAAGCTTGATAACTCGATCCGGGTCCACTTCCGACTCAAGTTTGACCCAGTATGCCCTAGGTCCCATGATCCTTTCATGCGTAAAAAAATAGATCAAAAATTTAGTGGCAAAATAATTCAAATATATCAAGATTTGTAATTAAGTCTAAAATAAAAGTAAGTTCTAAACCCTAGGGTAATTTCACAATTAAGCAAGAAAGACATAGGTCAAACATAGATTTTGGCAACTAAAATGATCAATAAAATGGTACTTATCAACTCCCCCACACTTAAGCTTGAGCGTCTCGCGAAACTACTAAGTATGTATCCCTTAGACTTTTTTCAGGCATAATTAGAAGCAAATGAAAAGAAATTACCTAGGGTCGTCAATTCTCCAAAAATCTAAGCTCTATGGATTAGTACCTCGTCGTTAAATCAACAACTTAGCCTTTTCATCCTTAATGAGTCTTTGAGATGAATTTAACTCACTAGCCTTTCAAAGGAAATTTTTATGGCTCTCTCCTTAAGTTCTAAGTTAATGATGGAATTGGAGCTCACTCAAACACACATGCTTCTTGTACTACCATAGGCTTGCTTGTTATCTACTCTCCACCATTATTCATGATTAGGATCAACATCTACAAAAACAAGTGAAAAACATAGAAAATGGTAAAAGTGAAGTGAAAACCAAGGAAATAGAAAATTGATGGAGTGGAAGACTTGAATGCTCAAGGATATCTTTGATGCACTTTGCTTCTCTTTACAGTCCTCTAGTGATATCAAAAGTGTGATGGAGTGAGACTATGACATTGCCCTTCAAGAATTTGATAAAAAGTCCTCATTAGTTCCTTTGTGCCAATTTTCCACCTTGCTTGCCAACTTTGCATCCTTCATTCTTCTTTTCTAATTTTTTTCTCTTTTCCTTTCTCTCTAGTAAAGTCATAATGTATTGGAACAAAGGATTGATTCAGATGAGGGAACTTCACTGATTTAAAATGCCGAAACTCCAATGATGTGCCACTTATCTCTTTTGTTTTCTTTTTTTTTCTGCTTTTCCTCTTTTAGTTCAGCTGTTAACTTTCTGTTTTTGGTCTCATTTCATTCAATCATGTCATGCTCAGCTCCCAAGTCCTTCTCAGAATCAACTCCAATCCATCTAGCAATCAAATGGTAGTGGAGAGTTCAAACAACTCAAATAAAGAAATTGCTTCATAATTTTTTTTTCAAACTATTTTCTTCTCTCTTTTTTTTTCTCACAAATCTTCTAATGGAGCACATTCGGATCAGAGTTTGTATCAGAGAGCTTGAGACTTCAAATAACGATTAGGAACAAAAATTTGATGCACCACATATATCCTTCACTAACTCTTGCAACTCCCTTTTGATACTCACCACTTTAAGTTGGTACACTTTCCTCTATTTACATTCTCTTTTTTTTTCTGTTTCAGCTTCTAGCTCCATGGCATTACTCGTGAACCTCGCAACATCACCTTTGATGCATTTACATACTTTATGCCTTGATTCGTAGCCTTGGAAAATCTAATTTCAGCTTCAACTTTGCACAAACTGCCACACTAGCATTCCTTTATGTTTATGTTCTGATTTCATCCTATTTCCTTTACTTGAAATCTGCTCCCCACGAGGTTGAATTCAGCTAAAAGCCATTCTACTAGTTCTATTGAAAACTAGCAAGACACTGCTAGTTTAGGAAGCCTGAATTTAGCTTGAGGTTGGTACAAAACTGCCTTGTATGATATGGTAAACAAATTTCTGCCCAGATTTCTGTATTTGTACTTGGCACAGATTTCTTCTGTTGTTTTTAGATCTGTCCAGCTCCACAAACCATTTAGCAAGATGTGTCTGATTTCTAAGCAAAGAGCAGCTGCAAGTCCAAAGCATTTCGACCAAAACATGCTATCCAAAAAGTTTATTCCTTCAATGGCACAGATTTATTGTTTGTTTGTTTTTTTTTCTGCTCTTTTTTTTTCTTTCTTTCAGCCGAATTCACCTTGGCAAAACCTTGCTTAGATCTTCAATTTATTGCTTGACTTCTTCAATTTATTGCTTGCCACTTAGACTTTGGCACACAAATTCTTCTTCAAAAATTTCCTTTTGAAACAAAATGCCTCCTTGATGCAAAAGATTTCCAAAACACTAGTCACTCCCCCACACTTAATCCTTTGTCTGTCTCGGGCAAAGTAACATCAAGAAAATACCCCAAGTAAACAAATCCATAGAAAAAATGAGATTAGGCAGGGAAAGTGAGAAAAAATGAAGTGATACAAGGGAAATTTATGAAATTTGATATGAGATGAGAAGCAAAATGATTTATCTTTATAAATGTGATCCAATCATCGAAATATGGTTTTGAAAGAACCTAAGCAAGTTCTAGAGTACAATGACATATGTGTATCACAAAAGTAAGACTAATTCTCACTAGGTGCAAATAATCCATCTCAAGTCATCAATTAAGAATCTAAAACCAAGAAGTACTCAAGCATCCAAGATTTCATCCATTAGCTCAAACCTCAAGTCTTAACAACCAAATTTAATTTTATTTTCAAAAGACTCTAAAATGCTATGGAGATAACCTAGAGGGATATATTTATTCACTAAGAGCAAAAGTGCTAAAAGAAATAACATGGTATTTACAAAGTCTATTTATTCATGCTATTTTGCCTAAGAATTTATTATCAACTACTCACTTCAAAAAGAGAAAAATTTATTCCTAGAAACATGAAAATGATATGTACAATGAAATGTAAGTGTAGAGAAAGTGAACTCCCCTTAAGTTGGGTAGATAGCTACGTTCATGTCCAAACCATCCACCTCTAGCTCCTTTAGTTCTTCAAAGTACTTTTTGAGCCGGTAGCCATTGACTTTCCAAATAAAACCATTAGATACATCTTGAATTTCCACAACACCATAGGGAAAAATATTAGTTACAATAAATGGACCATCCTACCTTGACCTTAATTTATCTTTTATCAATTTGAGCCTTGATTTGTACAATAATACCTTGTCACCAATTTGGAAATCTTTCTACACAATGTGCTTGTCATGGAAGTTCTTGGTCTTTTCCTTGTAGATCCTTGAATTTTCAAATGCTTCTAGCCGAATTTCTTCAAGTTCTTGGAGTTGAAATTTTCTCTCTTCTCCCGCCTTGGTAGCATCGAAATTACAAGCTTTCACTGCCCAATATGCTTTGTGCTCTATTTCCACAGGGAGGTGACAAGCCTTGCCATATACCAAGCGGTAGGGTGACATGCCAATCGGTATCTTATATGCTGTTATGTAGGCCCAGAGTGCGTCATCTAGCCTCTTGCTCCAGTCTTTTCTAGTGGGCCCAACTGTCTTCTCTAAAATGGATTTGATCTCTCTGTTTGAAATCTCAGCCTGTCCATTTGTTTGGGAATGGTAGGATGTAGAAACTTTATGTATAACCCCATATTTACTCAGCAGTGCCTTCATGTGTTTGTTGCAAAAATGAGATCCTTAGTCATTTATTATGGCTCTTGGAATTCCAAACCTGCAGAAAATGTGTGACCTAACAAAACTACAAACAACAGAAGAATCATCAGTCTTGGAGGGAATGACCTCCACCCATTTTGAAACATAATCCACAGCAAGTAAAATATACAGATAACCATAAGATGTAGGAAAATGTCCCATAAAATCTATTCCCCAAACATCAAAAATCTCACAGTAAAGCATAGTATTTTGGGGCATCTCATGTCTCGCTCCTATGTTCCCAGTTCGCTGACATCTATCACAATTTTTATAAAAGAAATATGAATCATGAAAAAGGGTGGGCCAGTATAAATCACATTCTAACACTTTTCTAGCAGTTCTCTGGAGTCCAAAATGCCCCCCACAAGCTGATGAATGACAAAATTAAGGACAGAAGAAAACTCATGATCTGGTACGCATCTCCTAATTATTTGATCATTATAAAATTTCCATAGATAAGGATCATCCCACACATAAAACTTTGCATCACTTTTAAGTTTATCTTTTTGAGCCTTAGAAAAGTGAGTGGGAAATACATGTGCAACTAGAAAATTAACTAGGTCTGCATACCACAGTGTCTCACCATGCACTGCAATCAAGTGCTCATCTCTGAAATCATCATCAATGGTGGTAGGAGATCCATCTCCTTCAAGTCTGCTCAAATGATCTGCAACTAGGTTTTCTTTTCCACTTCTATCTTTGATCTCCAGGTCAAATTCTTGGAGTAGGAGCATCCATCTGATCAATCTAGGTTTTGCATCAGGCTTTTTCAACAAGTATTTGAGAGCTACATGATCAGAAAAAATAATCACATGTGAGCACAGTAAGTAAGATCTGAATCTATCCAAAGCAAACACAATGGCAAGAAGCTCCATTTCAGTAGTGGTGTAGTTTGCTTGGGCGACATCTAGGGTTTTCGAGGCGTAGCAAATGACATGTAGTGCTCCATCAACCCTTTGTGCTAGAACAGCTCCCATTGCAAAATTAGAAGCATCACACATTAATTCAAATGGTAAAGTCCAATCAGGTGATGTAATGATAGGAGCTTAGGTAAGAGCCTCCCTGAGTCTGTGAAAAGCTTCTTTGTATTTATCATCAAAATGAAACTCAACATCTTTCTGCAAAAGTCGTGTCAAGGGTCGAGCAATCAAGCTGAAGTCTCTAATAAATCGGCGGTAGAAACCTGCATGTCCAAGAAAAGCACGAACATCCCGTACACATACGGGGTAAGATAAAGAAGAACTAACACTGATTTTCACAGGATCTACCTCTATACCTTTTCGAGAGACTATGTGTCCAAGTACAATCCCATGCTCTACCATGAGTGACATTTCTCAAAATTAAGAACAAGATTAGTTTCAATGCAACGATGTAAAACCCTTGACAAATTATCTAAGCATGAATCAAAAGACGTGCCATAAACTGAAAAATCATCCATGAATATCTCCATACAGTCCTCTAGCAACTCACCAAATATACTTACCATGCATCTCTGAAATGTACCGGGTGAGTTGCAGAGTCCGAAGGGCATACGTCTGTAGGCAAAAGTGTCAAAGGGGCAAGTGAAGGTAGTCTTCTCCTGGTCCTCTAGATCTATGCAAATCTAAAAGTAGCTTGAAAATCCATCCAAGAAACAATAATGTGACTTCCCTGCCAGTCTCTCAAGCATCTGATCAATAAAAGGTAAAGGGAAGTGATCTTTCCTTGTGACCTTGTTGAGGTTCCTGTAATCAATGCAGACTCTCCAAGAATTCTTAACTCTGGTGGGCACAAGTTCATTGCTCTCATCTGCCACCACGGTCACTCTAGATTTCTTGGACACCACGTGAATAGGACTAACCCACTGACTGTCAAAAATAGGGTAAATAATATCTACCTGTAGAAGTCGAGTCACCTCTTTCTTTACAACATCGAAAATAAGTGGGTTGAGTCTCCTTTGTGGTTGCCTCATAGGTTTGACATTGTCTTCCAAAAATATCCTGTGCATACAGATAGCTGGGCTGATACCTGGTATATCTGATAAAGTCCACCCAATTGCCTTCTTGTAGTGCCTCAGGACTTGCAATAATTTTTTTTTCTTGTTCTGACTTCAAATGTTGTGCAATAATCACGAGAAAAGTCTGCTCCTCTCCTAGGTATGCATACTTCAAATGGCCTGGTAGTGGCTTCAGTTCACTTTGGTCTTCCTCAGTAGAAATAGGTGATCCTTGGGGCTCTGTGCAATCCCCTACACTATGAATCTCAAGAGAAATAGATGATCCTTGGGGCTCTGTGCAATCCCCTACACCGAGAAAATCCTCTCCAGCTGGAAATGCATCTGAAATATCTTTTCAAAAATCCTCAGTCTCAGCAGTAAATACTCTCTCAGCCTCCTCTGAATAAATAGCTCCTCCAGAAAAATCAGGTAAAAATCCCTCAGCCTCTAACTCTGTAGCCTCTAACTCCTCAAGAATATCCATGCTCATGATGGAGTGGTCCTCTCTCGGATGCTTCATAGCATCAAAAAGGCTAAACTGAACCACCGTGTCTCCAATCTCCATGGAAAGTGTACCAGCGTATACATCAATCTTGGTTCTAGCAGTCTTCAGAAAAGGTCTTCCTAAAATAAGTGGAGATTGGTGTGCAAGATAATCTCCCTCCATATCCAAGATATAAAAATCTGCAGAAAATATTAGCTCCTTTACCTTCACCAAAACATCTTCAATCATACTAGCTAGGTGGGTCTGGCTCCTGTCTGCTAGCTGTATCACCACACCAGTGTGCTGTAAAGGGCCTATGCCAAGCATCTGGAAGACTGACCTGGGCATCACATTAATGGAAGCTCCTAAATCAAGCATGGCATCATGGAATGTGGTGCTTCCTATCTCACAAGAAACAGTAAACACTCCAGGGTCTTCACACTTCTGAGGTATGACATGTATGAGTGCTGAAATATTTTTCCTAAAGTTGACCAACTCATTTCCCTTAAGTTTCTTTTTGTGAACACAAAGATCTTTCAAAAACATGGCATACTTAGGGATCTATTTAATCATGGTCAACAAAGGTACATTGATCTCTACTTTACTGAAAAGTTCCACTAGCTCATTGAATTCCTTAGCCTTCTCTTCCTCCACTTGTCTTTTGGCTTGTGTTTTTCGCTGTGGAAAGGGTAAGGGAACCCTCAATTCATCTTCTTTGGCCAGAAGTGGAGGGGCTGATTTCTGGGTTGCTGTCCCATGCAAAGGAGCTGCTGTAAAATCTGTCTCGGCACTGATTTCTCCTCCATTTTCCACCAAATTTGTAGGATTACTCGAGGAAGGAGTTGGGCACGGACTAGAGGGGGAACCAACTGAATTTGGATTGATTTCATGGCTATTTTGGGCTAGAATTGATGGTGCTGTCCAGTTTTCAGAAATTTCAGCTCTTGGACCATTTTGAGATGATGTAACCTTCCCACTCCTCAAAGTAATAGCGCTAACGTTTCCTTTCGGATTAGGAACAGTTTGGGAAGGTAGTTGACTTGAATCTTGAGCTTGACTTTGATTAATCCCACTAGCCAATTGACCCATTTGCCTCTCGAGGTTTTGTATGGTGGGAAACATTTGTTGAAACATTTCTTCTACCCTCTGTTGTGACACATTTCCTCCACTGGAACCCCCATAGCTTCCTTGGTTAGCAAAGTTCCTTGATTGACCTTGAAATGATGAAGTAGTAGGCTGAAATTGTTGAACTTGCTGAGATCCTTGAAAATAGGGCTGTTGGGGCTGATAAGAGGGCTGAATTGGCTGTTGATAGGGCTGATAAGAAGGCTGACATGCTTGGAACCCTTGCTGAGAGTTGTATCCTTGAAAATTCTGGTTTTGATATGGAACTTGTTGCGGTGAGGATTGGAATTGATTGGGCTGAAACCCTTGATTGTAAGGCTGGAAATTCTGATTGTAAGGCTGTGAGGGCAGATAATTTTGCTGGGTTTGAGGTTGGAATGTTTGAAATGATTGAAAACCTTGCTGCCCTTGCTGATATGGCTGGAATTGAGGTTGGAATTGCTGAAATGGGGGCTGAAACTGCTGCTGAGTTTGCTGGAAATTTTACTGAAATATAGGCTAAAAATTCTGGTTCGAAGGCTGAAAAACTTGCTGATTTTGCTGTATTTGCTGGGGCTGCTGTGATGGTTGCTGGAATTGTGGTTGCTAAGGGTTTTGTTGGTAGAAAAAGTTCCCGTACCTCAGATTTGGATGATCCCTCCAACAAGGATTATAAGTAGAGGAGTAAGGATTGTTTCTTGCTTGAAATTGTCCCCTAACCAATGCTGCTACTTTCTCGTCTTGTTGGAGGGTGGGACATGAATCTGAGTTGAGCTCTTGACTAGAGCAAATACTGTATACCCCTATCACTTGGTTAGCTTGTGGAGTTACTGAAAGATTTGAACTTTGAATTGCATTATTAACAGACAATTGCTTCATCACTGATGTGAGCTCCACCATTGCATTCTTCATTTCTTTCTGTTCATTCGAAACCATCTGGACTTCATTAACTCCTCTCGTGGTCAATGCTCTGCTCCCAAACTGTTGTGAATTCTCAGCCATGTTTGAAATGAGTTCCCTAGCTTGATTTGGCGTTTTGTTCACTAGGGCTCCTCTAGCTGCAGCATCTATCATAATTCTGTCCATCTGCAACAATCCCTCATAAAAGTACTGAATCAGAAGCTGCTCGCTGATCTGATGCTAGGGGCAACTAGAATACAGTTTGTTGAATCTCTCCCAGTAGTTATAAAGTGTCTCCCCCACTACTTGCTGAATGCCACAAATGCTTTTTCGAATTATTGCAGTTCTGGAGGCTGGGAAATATTTTTCCAAAAATGCTTTCTTCATAGAAATCCAACTAGACACGTGCCCAGTGGGTAAGTAGTAAAACCAATCTTTTGCTGCTCCTGTCAGTGTAAAGGGGAAAGCTCTCAGCTTAATATCTTCTTCTGAAATGCCCTGAGGTTTCATAGTGGGGCAAACTACGTGAAACTAATGCAGGTGTCTATTTGGATCTTCTCCAGATAATCCTTGAAACTTGGGCAGCAAATGGATGAGTCCAGATCTATGCTCAAAATCTCCAGCCAGCTCTGGGTAAGCAATGCTGGAATACTGAAATGTAGCATCTGGTGCTACTAGTTCCTTCATAATCTTCTGGTGGTCTGCCATGATACTGCCTGAATGAGTGAGAATAGTCTGAAGAGGAGGAATATCACTAGTCTCTGAAAGTATGCCTTGACTCCTCCTTGCTCTGAAAGTCTTCTCAATTTCAGGGTCAAATTCTTCAAGATCACCACCTGTAGACCTGGTCATAAAACCAAAAACAAATCGCAGTAAAAGTAGATAAAGAAAGATGAAAGAAATAAAATCAGATCACCAGATATAGCAGTAAGCACAAAAAATAAATCAAGAAAGATGTGAAATAAGTGCACAAGCAAAAAAATCAAACAAATCAACTAGTTGCTTCCCCGGCAACGGCGTTAAAATTTTTGATGCCCTCAGAACTAGGTGTCACAAATGTGGTCTCAAAATTTAGATATGTGTGTAACTTGGAAACCCTTTTTGCAATCAAAGAATAAAAGAGTAGAAAAGGGGCCACAGGTCGTATTTTTCCTAGGGCTAGTTGATGTTGTGTGATTCGTGCTCGAGTTTATGTGTCGTTGATATTTTTGGGTTTCAAATAAGATTAGGTTTTGGTTACAATCAGAAATTACAATGCACAAAAAATCACACTTACCTTGATGTCAATCAATGCCAAACATCTCTTGATACAAAAAGTGCAGCAGCTAAAACTAGTATGCAAAATGAAGCTTATAATTAAAGAAATGAGCTGGCTGTGAAGCAAACTGAATTTGAATGCAATAGCTCGCTAAAAGGATTGTTCGACTACAGGAATTAAAGATCCAAACCATAAATCACTGGCTTAATCTTCACTTAAAACAAATTCCAGATATGGTGCCCACATGATATGTAAGGGATCAACTTTTGTGCCAAAAGCTTAACTGAATTCAGTTCTATAAATTGATGGGTAGCAATTGATGTGCAGCAATTGGATGGAAGCAAACAAATAGAATGCAAACTTCACAAGCAACCGAAAGCGCAGAGATTATAATTGGCACGCAAGACAGGACAGATGCGCAAATTGAAACCCAATTTCAGAACTTAATATCAAGTGCTTTGGAATGAAACAAACTGCAAGGGTAGTTCAGAAGTGGAAACTGAGCTAACTTGACACAATTTCAGAAATATTAACTGAGGATTGCAAGAATTAAGGCTGAATGGAAGAATTCGAAGCTGAAATACAGAAATGGAAGTGATACGCAAACTGAAACTGATTTGCTACATGTGCTGGAAATGCAGAAATGAGATGCAATATTTCAGAAACTGAATTGATCTAACTTGGTAAACAATGCTGATAGAAAAATTACTGTGCATGAACGAGAAAAGACTTCAGAGCTGGAATCAAAAATTCAAGATCAACTCAATGCAGAAATTGGATGTGCAGATAAACAGTACTGAAACACAGCAGTATCAGAAACCGAATTGGAATGCAGGAAATGGAAACAAATTGGACACAAACCCAGTAAATAAACTGAAATGGATGCACTATCCTAAAGATCAGCAAGGCTTAAGTAGAACTTACGTTTATTTGAAACAAAAAACTCAGAAATCACGAGCTGAAATTTCAGAAAGGATCTAGGATTGCAGAAATGGAAATCGAATTACAGAAATGAAATTAAAGTGCTACTCAAATGGAACAAACTGCAGTGTAATTTCAGCAGGTAAACTATAGTTAGCTTGATACAAAATGCAGTAACTCAAGAGAAAAGAAACTAATACGCAGAAAGCAAAGAAACTGATACGCAGCAGCAACAAGAAAACTGATACGCAGCAAGTTTAACAGAAAATTCAGAAGTGAAACAGAACAGAATTGATACGCAAAGGGAAAAGCTGATACGCAAGAAATGAACAAGAATTAAAAGCAAATGTGCACTAAACAAACTCATTAGCCAACTACCTGGAAAATTGAAACTTAACTGCTACAGAAACAATTCAAAAACATGAACTTAAACAACTGATACGAAATCTGAAACTAAATAGAGTACAGAAATTAAATCTACTGGTCGGAATTGAAAATTTCGATAAGAAACTAATCCTCAATCCTCCCTTAGCTCAAAACCTCCTTGTTCGTCACGTAAGGGAAAGCCAAGAACCCCTTCAGCTCCGCAAATCAGTGGGAAATCATCTCTATTGTCGACTCTGCTCAAAATCTGCACGTAGTTGGAAAATCCAATCCGAGCTCCTCGATCTCAATGAACGGGATTGCGATGATGATTTGAAGATGCTCTGAGCTCACCTGAGGACCCCTACAGATGGTTCAGATGGACGGAAATGGATCGCAGATGAGATCCAAGTGCTTGGCTCACAGAACTGCCAAAACCCTCAAACAGCCCTGTTCTGGCGCGATTTTATGCTGAATATCCAAAGAGTTATCCCCCAATGATCCAAATCTCGATCCAAGGATGAAATTGAGGTGGTCACGCCTTCAAACTAAGGAAATTGTAGAAAACTTGAACGAAAAACGAAGAAGAAGCATTGTGCGGCAAAGACGCGATGAAGCTGAAAGCTGACGGAATTTTTGATTAAATACTTAACAATGGACGACCCATATTTCTTTGACTCAATCCAACGGCTGATCTTCATCCGATCTGACCCAAACATTCTAGATGTTGATCAAGGGTCAGGATCTGCCTTGGGGTAGCTCGGATCCTCCAGATTTGCAACGGATGGCTCAGATCAACCTGATCTTTGGATGGACAGTCTAGAGCCCTCTGAGCTTGATCCAACTGTTGGATGATCTCTGATTGGGATGAAAGTCTCAAATCTTGATCTCAGTGCTTGATCAGCCCTAACCCTAGCTCGGATTACCTCAGATGGTCCCAGATGGCTCAGATCTAGCCGTTTTTGAATCGGACGACCCAGATTAATCCGAAGCTTGATAACTTGATCCGGGTCCACTTCCGACTCAAGTTTGACCCAGTATGCCCTAGGTCCATGATCCTTTCATGCCTAAAAAAAATAAATCAAAAATTTAGTGGCAAAATAATTCAAATATATCAAGATTTATAATTAAGTCTAAAATAAAAGTAAGTTCTAAAACCTAGGGTAATTTCACAATTAAGCAAGAAAGACATGGGTCAAACATAGATTTTGGCAACTAAAATGATCAATAAAATGGTACTTATCAATAGACAAAACGGTTGCTTGGTCTTTCACAGTCTACATATATAGACCGAGTGCTAGAAAGGTTTAGCATGTCAGAATCCATGAAAGGTTACCTTCCCATCAGGCATTGGATCATCCTTTCGAAGTTTATGTGTCCGCACACAGAAGACGAGAGGATTTACATGAATAAGATTTCTTATGCATCCGCGATAGGATCTATAATGTATGCTATGTTATGTACTTGGCCCGATGTATCATATGCTCTGAGTGTCACAAGCAGATACCAGTCTGATCTAGGAATGGATCATTGGACGGCTGTCAAGACAATCCTCAAGTACTTAAGACGAACTAAGGATGTGTTCCTAATATATGGAGAAGGTGATATAGTAATACGTGGGTATACAGATGCCAGTTTCCAGACAGATAAAGATGTCTCCAAATCTCAGTCTGGATACGTATTTATTTTGAATGGATGCGCAATAAGTTGGAAGAGTTCCAAGCAAGCCACCGTAGTAGATTCTACCACGGAAGCGGAATATATTGCAGCTTCGGAAGCAGCAAAGGAAGCAGTCTGGATCAAGAAGTTTGTCTCAGAACTTGGTGTGGTTCCAGCCATTGATGAAGCAATACCGGTTTACTGCGATAACAATGGAGCTATTGCACAAGCAAAGGAACCAAGGTCTCATCAGCGATCCAAACATGTGCTTCGCTGCTATCATCTGATCAGAGAAATTATAAGTAGGAATGATATACAAATTGAGAAAATTCCCACTGAAAGGAATTTAGCGGATCCTTTAACTAAGGCCTTGCCTCAAAGCAAGTTTGAGGGTCATATTAGAGCATGTGGTATTGGATACCGTAGCGATTGGCATTAGGCCAAGTGGGAGTTTGTTAGTGATATGAGAAAAGTGTCCTAAGACAATCGCCTTATGATTGGAATCATTTATTTTAATAAATGAATATTCACTATTTGAGTATACATGTTTATGTATTTGATTGAGATCTTAAACTCATTTACTGAATGCCCGCAATACAATTCATAGCATGAGAGAATTTGTGATGAATTCACAAGTAGTGATTATCTCTACATGTGCAATTGTGAAGTATTGAAATTGTTCCTAGTCGATGAATTGATAAATACGGACACTATCAATTCTGTTGAGACTAGCATGGGTTATGTTAGTGATATGAGAAATGTGTACTAAGGCAATCGTCTTATGATTGTAATCATTTATTTTAATAAATGAATATTCACTATTTGAGTATACATATTTATGTATTTGATTGAGATCTTAAACTCATTTACTGAATGCCCACAATACAATTCACATCATGAGAGAATTTGTGATGAATTCACAACTAGTGCTTATCTCTACATGTGCAATTGTGAAGTATTGAAATTGTCCCTTGTCAATGAATTGATAAATATGGACTTTATCAATTCTGTTGAGACTAGCATGGGTTATTCTCTAATCAGCTGATTCTCACTGGCTGGTGACATTGGGATGTCCGGAGATGAACATGAATGCTAGTTAAGGGAACTAGTTCATTGGAGTGACTGGCTGTAAAACTTCATATGGTAGTCTACATATAAACATATCAGTGAAGTTCTTACTGCAGCTTAAGTGCGATGTTCCTTTGACTTGCGGTGTTCAAGTCATCTTGGTCATGGAGACTTATATTTTGACATCTTAAGCAAGCATCTCCAAGGAGGTGTGGACCCAGGATGATTGGGTATAAGCCGAAGTGCCCGAAGATGATTCACCACTCCTTGCGAGGAGATGTATACCCAAGGCCTATCATCGGATTGTTACTCGAAGCCTCTGGCCTGAGCATGACATGTTCAGAGTATGAATCTCTTAGACACATGAGAGTAATTAGAATCCGTAGGATGAGAAAAACGTTACTTGGGCTAGGTGTGACGCAGTCAGCCTAGTGGGGATTGACACACATAGATCATTTCCTGAACCAAGTGGGTATAAGATGGTGAAGGGAATGGGGCACGATTAATTATAGCTGTTGAAGGGTTTCAGAATTATTTCTGAGGTCAACCGTTGATCTTTCGATTAATTGGGGATCATGATGTACTACTAGGTGACACTCATGATCGTTCTATAATTGGTTAATTATAGACGGCCAACATAAATCGAAAGCCTATTTAGTCACACGCACTACAAGTAATCCGAGGGATTTAAAACAAGTTGAAAATTGGATTTTCCAATCAAGAGAGATTAGGTTTGGTTGAGCCAAACGATAAGTCGAATCTCAATTTTTCAGAGACGCATCGGAAGCGTAAAATGGATAAGTCTTTTGAAGACATAATAGATGAATTAAATGAGTTTAATTCATTGGGGCATGGCCAGGATAGGCCGGCCAAAGAGGGTCCCCACCCTCTTTGCTTGGCCGGCCACAACAAAGGGAGGGAACCAAATTGTTTACTTCAATTTATAAAATAAATCAAGTGTGGTTTGTTTTATAAAATTATGGATGATATAAATTTTTATATAAACCAAGGTTTGGTTTATTTTTTCATGGAAATTAAAATGTACCATGGATTGATTTACCATGATAAAGAAATTTATATAATGAAATTTATATAAAATTTATTTTTCATGGAAATTAAAATGAACCATGTATTGATTTATTTTTTTTTATAAAATCAATCATGGATTGATTTACCATGATAAAGAAATTTATATAAAGAAATTTATATAAAATTTATTTTTCATGGAAATTAAAATGAACCATGGATTGGTTTATTTTATAAAATCAATCATGGATTGATTTACTATGATAAAGAAATTTATATAAAGAAATTTATATAAAGAAATTTATATGATAAATTTCTTATGAAAATTTATTCCATAAGAAAAAAGAGACTTGGTTGATTTTTATCATGAATTAAAATATGATTTTAACCATGATATAAAATCAAGACTTGGCATGATGGAATAAGTTATAGAAAATTTATATGATAAATTTCTTATGAAAATTTATTCCATAAGAAAAAAGAGACTTGGCGGTTGAGAGATCACTATATAAAGGACCCAAGGCAAGGCTTGGAATTCATTCGAAATAATCCAAGTATTCATGCTTGGGCTCTCTGCCTCTTCTCCCTTCTTTCTCTTGGCCGGCCTCTCCCTTCTTCTCCCTTCTACTTGCCGTGAGCACAAGGAGAAGTACCGAGGCGACGAAGTTCTTCCGTTGAGACGATCTTCCTCTCCGGCCATCATCACCTTGGGATTGGGCACAAGTCATCTTCCTCCTCGCCGGAATTGTGATTCCGGCCAACCTTGGTGGTGAGTTTTTCCGATATGATTACTTCTTGGTTTCTTGTCGTGTTCTCGGAGAATCTAGCAATTCCCGAAGATACTCGGCGTGGACGCGAATAGAGGCGGAGCTTCCGAGGGACGCTTACGGTTGGATCTCGTCCCTTTCTTTGAGTTACGCGAGGTAAAAAAGTAAATTAGTTTACGTTTCTGCAAAGCATTAAATATATGATCATGTCTACACACAATAAGGTTGCATGCTTAGATGTGTGGTTAAATAATTTGAGAAATTATTTATGGTAAACCTTCCGCTGCACGTAATTAATTTTAAAATTACGAACCCGCATGCATGTCATCATGCACCCGGTCCCAACAGGTTATTCTCTAATCAGCTGATTCTCACTGGTTGGTGACATTGGGATGTTCGGAGATAAATATGAATGCTAGTTAATGGAACTAGTTCATTGGAGTGACTGGCTATAAAACTTCATATGGTAGTCTACATATAGATATGTCAATGAAGTTCTTACTGCAGCTTAAGTGCGATGTTCCTTTGACTTGCGGTGTTCAAGTCATCTTGGTAATGGAGACTTATACTTTGACATCTTAAGCAAGCATCTCCAAGGAGGTGTGGACCCAGGATGATTGGCTATAAGCCGAAGTGCCCGAAGATGTTTGAACAACCTACAAACGATTCACCACTCCTTGCGAGGAGATGTATACCCAAGGCCTATCGTCGGATTGTTACTCGAAGCCAGACGAAGCCTCTGGCCAGAGCATGACATGTTCAGAGTATAAATCTCTTAAATACATGAGAGTAATTAGAATCCGTAGGACGAGAAAACGTTACTTGGGCTAGGTGTGACGTAGTCAGCCTAGTGGGGACTAACACACATAGACCATGTCCTGAACCAAGTGGGTATAAGATGGTGAAGTGAATGGGGCACGATTCATTATACCTGCTGAAGGGTTTCAGAATAGTTTCTGAGGTCAACCGTTGATCTTTCGATTAATTAGGGATCATGATGTACTACTAGGTGCCACTCATGATCGTTCTATAATTGGTTAGTTATAGACGACCAATATAAAATTGAAAGCCTATTTAGTCAAACGCACTACGAGTAATCCGAGGGATTTAAAATGAGTTGAAAATTAGATTTTCCAATCAAGAGAGATTAGGTTTGGTTAAGCCAAACGATAAGTCGAATTTGAATTTTTCAGAGACGCATCGGAAGCGCAAAATGACTAAGTCTTTGGAAGACTTAATAGATGAATTAAATAAGTTTAATTCATTGGTGTGTGGCTTGGATGGACCGGCCAAAGAGGGTCTCCATCCTCTTTGCTTGGCCGGCCACAACAAAGGGAGAGAACCAAGTTTTTGGCTCAATTTATAAAATAAACCAATTGTAGTTTGTTTTATAAATTATGGATGATATAAATTTTTATATAATAAATAAAGGTTTGGTTTATTTTTCATGGAAATTAAAATGAACCATGGATTGATTTATTTTATTTTATAAAATCAATCATGGATCGATTTACCATGATAAGAAAATTTATTCCATAAGAAAAAAGAGACTTGGTTGATTTTTATCATGAATTAAAAAATGATAAAACTTGGCATGATGGAATAAGTCATAGAAAATTTATTCCATAAGAAAAAGGAGACTTGGCGGTTGAGAGGCCACTATATAAAGGACCCAAGGCAAGACTTGAAAATCAATCAAAGTATTCTTGCCTGGGCTCTCTCCCTCTCCTCCCTTCTTCCTCTTGGCCGGCCACAAGGTTCTTCTCCCTTCTTCTTGCCGTGAGCACAAGGAGAAGCACCGAGGCGACGAAGTTCTTCCGTTGGGACGATCTTCCTCTCCAGCCATCATCACCTTGTGATTGGGCGCAAGTCATCTTCCTCCTTCTCGCTGGAATTGTGATTCTGGGCAACCTTGGTAGTGAGTTTTTCTGATGTGATTATTTCTCTCTTGGTTTTTCATGTCGCGTTCTCGGAGAATCTAGTAGTTCTCGAGAACACGAAACTCGTGGCTTTGCGAAGTCATCCCGAAGATACTCGGCGTGGACGTGAATAGAGGCGGAGTTTCCGAGGGACGCTTACGGTTGGATCTCGTCCCTTCGTTCGAGTTACGCGAGGTAATACGTAAATTAGTTTACGTTTCTGCAAAATTTTAAATATATGATCATGTCTACATAAGATAAAATTGCATGCTTAGATGTGTGGTTAATTAATTTGAGAAATTATTTATGCTAAACCTTCCGCTGCACGTAATTAATTTTAAAATTACGAACCCGCATCCATGTCAACATGCACCCGGTCCTAACAAGTCTTTCTTTTAAAGACCCACTTACACCCAATGGGTTTAATCCCCTCAGGTGGATCAACCAAAGTCCATACTTAGTTAGTGTACATGGATTCCATTTCGGACCTCATGGCTTCTAGCCATTTCTCATAATCTGGGCTCATCACAGCTTCTTGATAGGATGTAGGCTCGTTTAACTCAAGAAGCATAACGTCATCATGGTCAGACAAGAGAAATGAGTATCTCTCAGGCTGACGACGTATCCTATCAGATCTGCGAAGAGGTTGGTCAACCTGAACAGCTTGTTGTTCCACAACTTCTTGTGCAACAATCTCATGATCCTCAACACCTTGTGGTGCCTGTTCAATGTCCATCAAGGCCTCAGTGCCATTTTCATCTTGAACTTCTTCAAGATGGATTTTACTCCCACTAATTCTTCTAGAAATAAACTCTCTTTCTAGAAAAACATCATTTCTAGCGACAAACACTTTGCCTAGTGTGGGATTGTAGAAGTAATATCCCTTCGTTTCCTTGGGATATCCTACAAAATAGAACTTGTCAGATTTGGGTCCTAGTTTATCTGAGACTTGACGTCGAACGTAAGCCTCACAACCCCAAATCTTCATAAAAGACATCGTGGGACTCCTCCCAGTCCATATCGTATATGGTGTCTTTATAACAACTTTTGATGGAGCTCGGATAAGTGTGAAAAGAGCTGTCTCTAGAGAGAAATCCCAGAAGGAAGTAGGAAGATCCGTATGACTCATCATCGATCGTACCATATGTAATAGAGTACGATTTCTCTGCTCGGACACACCATTCCACTGTGGTGTTTCAAGTGGAGTGAGTTGGGATATGATCTCATACTCTGCTAGATGGTCATGAAACCTTGGCTAAGGTATTCACCACCTCGATCTGATCGAAGTATCTTAATACTTTTGCCAAGTTGATTTTGTACTTCACTCTTGAATTCTTTGAACTTTTCAAAGGATTCTGACTTGTGTCTCATAAGATACACATAGCCATATCTACTGATATCATCAGTGAAAGTGATGAAGTACTGATAGCCTCCTCTAGCTGCGACATTAAAAGAGTCACATACATCAGTATGTATGAGTCCAAACAACTTTGTCGCTCTTTCGCCGTGTCCACTAAATGGAGTCTTGGTCATCTTGCCTAAAAGACAAGATTCACATGTCTCATATGATTCAAAATCAAATGAGTCCAGTAATCCATCTTTATGGAGCTGTGACATGCAACTCTCATTTATATGTCCCAAGCGACAATGCCAGAGATATGCTTGGTTCAAATCATTTGGTTTGAACCGTTTGGTATTTATGTTAAAGATTGGGTTCTCTAGATCTAGAAGATAGAGTCCATTCTACAACGGTGCATTACAATAGAACATGTCATTTAGCATTATAGAACAACATTTGTCCTTTATGATAAATGAAAAGTCTTTCTTGTCCAAACAAGATACTGAAATAATGTTCTTAGTTAATGCAGGTACATAAAAGCACTCCTCTAGTTCTAAGATAAGCCCGGTGGGCAAAGACAAGAAATATGTTCCTACAGAAATAGCAGCAACTCTTGCTCCATTGCCTACTCGTAGGTCCATTTCGCCCTTTATCAACGATCTAGCTCTTCGAAGGCCCTGCACATTAGTACAAATGTGAGATTCACAACCGGTATCTAATACTCAAGAAGAAGAAATAGATAGATTGACTTCTATAACAAAAATACCTAAGGCAGAAGTCTCACTTCTTTTCTTCTTGACATCCTCCAGGTAGAGTTTGCAGTTCCACTTCTAATGTCCGGTCTCACCACAGTGAAAGCAGGTCCCTTCCTTAGGCGCCCCTCTTTTGGCCTTGGGTGCAGTAGAGTTGGCCTTGCCTTTGACTTGGGTCTTACCCTTGCCTTTAGGCTTCCATTTGCCTTTGCCCTTTTGCACCATCAGTACATTACTGGTCTTGGTTTTCTTGAGATTGGGTTCAGCAGTTCTCAACATGCTGAGCATCTCAGGCAAAGGCTTGTCAATTTCATTCATGTTATAGTTCATGATAAATTGATTGTACCCTTCCAGCAACGATTGCAGGATAAGGTCAGTGGCCAATTATTGTCCCAGTGGAAATCCTAGCCTTTCAAGGTTCTCAACATACTCAATCATCTTGAGTACGTGAGTCCCTACAGGAGTTCCCTCTTGCATCTTGCATGCAAATAGGGCTTTGGACACCTCAAACCGCTCATGCCTAGCTTGCCCTTGATATAGTTGTTTCATATGCTCAACCATATCATGTGCATTCATGTTCTCGTGTTGCTTCTGAAGCTCAGAGTTCATGGTGGCTAGCATAAGGCATGATACATCAAGTGCATCATCATGATGCTTCTTGTAAGCATCCTTTTCAGCACGGGTGGCGGTAGCAACGGGTGCTTCTGGAAGGGGTTGCTCTAGAACGTAGAGTTTACGTTCTTGTTTGAGGACTATCCTCAAGTTCCTGTACCAGTCCAGGAAATTAGCTCCGTTGAGCTTGTCCTTCTCAAGGACAGATCGCAGAGAGAGAGTATTCGACGTATTAGACGATATGGTGATCTACAACAACACAACATGCAGAAATAAGTATCATATCTAGATCATTTAATTAGGCCTTTAATTAAATGATGCTCTCACTAAATTGTAGAGCTTTTGTAGGGGCTAGTCATGGATGTAGGCAAACTCAATTTGCCCACACTACTAGCTCCAAACCAAACAGCGACTATATTTATGTGGGACAAGTTTTAAATTATACTTCATCTTGAGTTAGCTTTGGCTAATCGCCCAAGACTTGGTACAATTAGGTAGGTAACATTTTACCAATTACATTGTATGCAACTCTTGAAAAAGGTTATGATTCATATTACACATCATCTTGAGTTAGCTTTGGCTAATCGCCCAAGACTTAGTATAATTTTCCTCTTACTCAATTTTCCCAACTTTTGGGATATACCTCTACGTTTCTCAATCCAATTGAGGTGACTTAGTTAAGTCTCACCCAAGGTTCGATAGCGGGACATCACAATTATCCTCTCGCACTCTACCAAGATAAAATGCGTTGCTTTGCTTTGGCAAATCCAACAACAAATGATAGAGGTAGTTTATGAGTAGCGAACCTTCGTAGACATATTGAGTTGACTTAATTAAGATAAATATTTATCTAATCATGCATCACATACACATATTGCATATATCAACATATAAGCGGTAAAATGTGACATGGTTATGACCCATATACTACGATAATCTCAAGCCAATGAGAAGATCGATGGTCAACCTAGGGATAACATCTTCTCCAAGTGCATCCTTCAGCCGTCATGTGCCGTTGGCATCCTTCTTGTAACTTCATTCTTTAATGGACACTCCACTACTCATTTTGTACATTACAATTTAAGAAAACTCGAGGTATATTCGAGTCTAAATCTATTTTACAATTAGAGGAAAAATAGAGATAAGGCACGACGCGTAGGCCGTATTATGAATTACATTACAACATGCACATACACACATATACATCCAATCATATTGGGGTTAAGGCCATATCCATGCACCATGACATCAATCATACACAATAAATCTAGGACATCAATTTCATTATGAGTGCAATATAAAAATTGCTCAAGAGTAGAAACTCCGTTGGTGCATTCTTGCGACAAAAAAATGCACAATCTGTTCACAACAGATTGATGCAACTTCATCAACATTAACACCAAAGGATTTTGTCAAGAGCGATCAGACTATAGCACGCTATCATATGAATGATGATGTTATAGCCTTTTAGTTTGATCAACATAAACTTTTGCGTAATGACAAAATATTCACACTATTATATGCAACCCATAAAAAAAAATTTGTTCTACTTCTATATCACATATAAAAGTGCATAAAACATCATACGATCTTTCACAAGTGGCTCTGATACCACTGTTGGGATCTTCAGCCGACATAAACACAAAAATGCAGCGGAAACAAGATCCCTCGAGCGATCCATGCGAAAGAAAAACTTCTACGAAATCATCTATCTAATAGATCTATCTAAAGTGTATACCTTTGGAGCGTGCCCTTACGTTTATCCCGCTCGTCCAAGTGCAGCCGGATCTCTTGCACGTTCAAGTGTCCGTGCCTCTATTCGTATCCACATGAACATGATATCTCTACTTCGGAGAAGAACTACCTTAGTTGTGCTAGCAACTTGAGGTAGTTCACAAAACACCAAGAACCCAAGATGTGGGTTTCGACCAAGATGGAGAAGAGAAGGAAGAGGGGAAAGAAAATGACAAGTTGTCATCCAAATGACAAGGGAAAAACTCTTTTATACTCATATCATGAGGAGTTTTTGACTTTTAAACTTCCCTTCATTAATCATTTTAATGTAACTCTCTAACTTTTCATGTAACACTCTAATGGTGAGAAACTCTCCATCTTCCTCTCGTATTAATTCATTAAACATTTTAATGAATTAATATTTCATCCAAATGTGGTTGAGTCTAATCTAAATGAGTTTAACTCAAATTAGATCTCAATCCATAATCCAATTGGATTCACTTGAGTCTAACTCAATTAATTCAATTCCAATTAAATCTTAGCCAAATCAAGACCAATTAATCTCCGAAGCATCGTGTCCTTAGTGTGTGACCCAATAGGCTCTCGTAATGTTGGCAATGTGTCTAAACCAATTTAGACTCAAAAGCAATGAGCGGCATCTAGCAATGCATCAATGCTACCCAAGTAACAAGAAAGTCGAGATCAGACTTAACCTCCGTGACTATGACAATGTATGACCATGTCCTTCTATCCTTGATATCTAGATTGACCAATGAGGCATAGACCGTGTCATCCTCAATCAATCTTGTGTTTCTTGATCCCCGAGTAGACTCACTCAAACAAATGAGCTCAATATCTCATATTGACTCATTTGAGCATGGACATGCGTTTTAGCAGTCCTATTCGATCAAGGGTGTAACGCCCGCCCTTATATCTACTCTCGGGGCGGGGTTACGTACTAGTCATTCATTCATATAATAAAAATTTAACATATAATAAATACAAGTGCGCAAGGACTAAGTGCTAAGCATGCTTGTCTAAAACTATCAAGTGATATTTACAAGCGCTAAGCATGCTAGTCAGTACATGTCAATCAAATATCATGCTTGAATCATTAGAACATCATTGAAATATTTTAATCAAGAGTTATTCTATAACATGATAGGTTCACATATTATTTCAAGCTCACAACATAACCAAACAAAATCAAATATATGAGAATTCTAAGTGTAATCATTATCATGCAATATCAAACCTAATCACTAACATTCATTGTTGAAGAAAACATCATCCTAAACATAGTAATGTAGATATAAAGATCTTTCTTTCCCGAGCCACCACCCCACACATCTTCAGCCTCCTGCCTCTTCTTTTAGTTTAAGTGTTCCTTACCCTTATCTGCAGCATAAGACAACACATAAACTAGTAAGCACAAATGCTTAGTAAGGATCCTGTCCTACTCGCAAAATCCATACGAAAGAATACAACATGTACACATAATAAATCATAAGCATGAGTTCATCAAAGCATACTAAACATTAACGTTTCTAGCATGCAGTATAAAGTACCTTAAGCATACCCTTCACATATAATAAATGTTTTCAATGAATGTTTTCAATGAATGTTTTCAAAACAATTCCATAAAGGTATTACTTAAAAATACATCCATATCATATAGGGCCCATTTGTGTACCACATATTGCGCGTACATATTGCGCGTTCCCTAATGAATTGGGGTAGCGAGCCACCAACCAATTAGAGCAGGACCCTTCCGTCCTACCGGAGCCATGACCTTACGTTAACATGCACCCCGGATTTGTTTAACGACCCCCTTCCGAGTCGGGTACACAACTTTCAAAGTAAAATACTTATCATGCTTTTACATATATGCTAAGGAGTACTCCAAATCCACTCTTAAGGGACACACCACTCTTCTAGGGTGCTCATGATCCCATAGGGACACACCACACAACATAAGGGGTGCTCTTGATCCCATACTTAGTAGAGTATCCTTTCAAGCATTTTAACATACATATCACATGCAATTTCATAAGGGTGCCCCATGGGCTATAAGCCATGCTCATACATACATCATATTTCAACCACTTAAACATACTTATATATGACAAAATTGGTCACATCAATCATATTCATATCATAACATGCTTCATGGTTTAATTTAACCCTTCCTAACCCTAAACCTAGGGTTTGGCCGAAAATCAAAGGTAGGGTAGCTTAGATTTTTTTGACATCAAACATCCCATACAAGCATCACATATATATACATCATGTATCATACTAAGCATAGCATACATCATGGAGTAATCAACCTTCACAACCCTAATGCTCATGCCTTGGCCGAATATCACATGCTAGGGACATTAAGATTTCAAATCAAGCATTCCATTTAAACATCACATGCATATACATATCATCTTACTAAACATAATCATGTCTCGTAGGGTAGTTTAACCTTCACATACATATCATGCAACATATTAAGCCTAGAATACATCCTAGGATAATCATGCACCCTAAACCCTAATTTTTCTAGGGTTGGCCGAAAGTCAAGGGTAGGGGAACTAGGGTTCTTGGACTTAGGTTTCACACAATCATTTACACAAACACTTTGTCTACACTACTAAACATGGATACATCATAGGAAATCATACAACCCTAAACCCTCCTTGCTTCATGTTTTGGCCGAAACCTTATAGGGTGTTCCACCCTAATTTTTGTCACCACAACATGTAGAAAAACAACATATAAGTATACCCTAAATTCCAAGGGGTCTTCCCATGCAACAAGGAGTAACCAAAGCCTCCTCTTTGAGGTTGGCCGAAACCTACACAAGGGTGAAACAACATACACATATACCCTAAGTTCCAAGGGCCTACTCATGTATCAAGAAGTAACCAAGGCCTTCCCCTAAGGGGTGGCCGAAACTTACACAAGGACTTTTCTTTTTTTTTTCCGAAAACAAGAAGAACAAAAGAATCATGCACAACCATTACACTGCAGGCGAGGGAATACTTATATCCTTTCGCTTGAATTTCCCTTAGGGTACCCTTGGTTGAAGTTAGAGTGAGAGTTTCCTTACTAGCACTTCACTAGAACCTTTGGCCCTTGTAGAGGGCAAGATCCTTGGATGGGATCTTCTTCCTTCCAAATTCCCTAGGGTTAGAACCCTAGGGTGAAATTTTGAAACTTGAAAAGGGGAGAAGATGATGAATTTTCGGTGGGGAGAGTGAGGAAAAAGAAGAGAGGAAGTTATTCCAACCTCTTCTTCTCTTATTTATACTTTTCTCATGAAGGGACATGTCTCTTCACTTCCCTAGCTTTAACAAGCATGTTTCTTATTCTCTCAACATGAAACATGGCTTGGTGCAATGGTTAAGACATTGTTAGTGCACCTAGGAGGTTCAAGGTTCAATCCTTGCTTCCTCCTTTCTACATCTTCTTTTTATCACATTTTGCACTAATCCACATCCAAGCCCATTAAGCCAAGCCCATCATGAAATTTCATAATAATAATATTTCATGAATTCATAATATTTCACATGGGAAAATTTTGGGGTGTTACATATCAACCGATGTGAAACCTTCAGGTTGTATCATGTATACATCCTCAAGCAGGTTTCCATTAAGGAAAGCTGTTTTCACATCCATTTGCCATATCTCATAATCATAATGAGCTGCTATGGGTAGGAGCATCCGAATGGATTTAAGCATAGCTACTGGCGAAAAGGTGTCGTCATAATCAATTCCTTGTTTCTGACGACATCACTTTGCCACTAATCTAGCCTTAAAGGTAACTACATTACCTTCCATGTCAGTTTTCTTCTTGAAAACCCACTTGCACCCTATGGGCTTAATCCCTTCAGGTGGGTTAACTAAGTCCCATACTTGGTTTTCGTACATGGAATCCATTTCCGACTTCATGGCCTCAAGCCATTTGTCCCTTTCTGAACTTTTCAGAACATCTTCATAACTGATAGGTTCGTCATTGCTTATGAGTAACACGTCGTTCGATTCACTTACGAGAAATCCGTATCTCTCTGGAATATTGCATGTCCTATCAGACCTACGAAGAGGTGGTGTTGTTTTAGGTTCAACTTATATATCATCATTATAAGGTATTGGTTGTGGGTTTAGACTAGGTGTCTCTGTAATGTCTATTGGAGTTTCTTGAACTTCATCAAGTTCAATGCCACTCCCACTATTTTCTTGTAAAAGAAATTCTTTTTCCAGAAATACAACATGCCTTGAAACAAACACCTTTTGTTCCAAGGGATGATAGAATTGGTAACCCTTCGTTTCCTTAGGGTATCCAATAAATAGACATTTATCAGACTTAGCATCCAATTTGTCTGATACAATCCGCTTCACATAAGCAGGACAACCCATATCTTAAGGTGAGTTAAGTGGGGTTTCTTACTATTCCATATCTCATATGGAGTAGTAGAGACTACCTTGGTCGGGACTCTGTTTAGCAAGTAAACAGCTGTCTTAAGTGCATAGCCCCAAAAGGATTTTGGAAGAGTTGCATGATTCATCATTGACCTAACCATGTCCATCAAGGTTCGGTTGCGCCTCTCAGATACACCATTATGTTGTGGTGTATACGGCGGAGTCCATTGGGATAATATCCCATTGTCCCTAAGATAATCTTGAAACTCTTGACTTAAGTATTCACCACCCCGATCGGATCGAAGTATCTTAATACATTTGCCAAGCTGTTTCTCTACTTCATTTCTGAACTCTTTGAATTTCTCAAAAGCTTCAGATTTGTGTTTCACCAAGAACACATACCCGAATCGTGAGTGATCATCGATAAAGGTAATGATGTAGCTATAGCCTCCTTGTGCAAGAGTTGACATTTGTCCACATACATCAGTATGTATTAGACCAAGCAATTCTCCCACTGGATTACCTTTTTTGGAAAAGGGTAATTTGGCCATCTTGCCTTTTAAGTATGATTCGCATGTATCAAATGAACCGGGTTCAAATGATTCCAAAATTCCACATCGGTGTAATTTGGTCATGTGTTTCCAACTTACATGGCCAAGACGACAATGCCACGTGTAGGAGTCTATTCGATTATCTATTTCAGCACGTTTGTTGCTAACTTCGATATTGAAAACGTCACCGGATAAATCTAACATGTAGATACCATTGTACAAAGTTCCATTCCCATAAAGAATGCCATTTAAAGTTATGTAACAACAATTGTTACTAAAAGTTAAATGATAACCCTTTTCATTCAAACATGAAATAGATACAATGTTCTTTATTAACGAAGGAACGAAATAACAATTATCCAATTCTAAGACAAGTCCAGTAGGGAGCTTTAGCAAATATGTTCCGATGGCAACAGCAGCAATCTTTGCTCCATTTCCAACTCGCAGATTCGCTTCTCCCTTGACGAGTCTTCTTCTATTCCTTAGCCCATGTATGTCATTACATATATGTGAGCTACACCCAGTATCAAGTACCCAGGTATTTGAGGAAATAGAGTGATATTCAATAACGAAGATACTTAAAGAGGATGGGGCATCGAATGCCTTCTTCTTCAAGGACTCAAAATAAACCTTGCAGTTTCTTCGCCAGTGACCCTCTTTGCCACAGTGATGGCAAGTGCCTTTTGGGGTCTTTTCAGTTTTTTTGGCCTTTTTCTTCTTTCTTTTATTCTGTTCTTTGGCCTTCCTCTTAGAACCTTTCTTCGAGGAACCAACTAACAGTACCGTCTTTTGATCCTGCTTCACAAAAGGCTTTACAGTCTTCAGCAGGTTGAGTAACTCAGGAAACTGGTCTGGAGTTGCATTTTCTGGAGGACGGCTAGGAAGTTGATCTTCAAGGACATAAGCAAGCTTTTCTGCCTTGAGGATTATCCTCAGGTTTCGAAGCCAGTCCAGGATGTTTGGCCCAGTCAGTTTATTGGTGTCCAAAATGGATCGCAAATTCAGAGAAGACATGATCGAGTGATTAACCTAGAAATACAAATTGAGCTTATGTGAGAATAATGATAATGAATGTATCAACATAAATTAATTAAATCCTATTTATTTTTCGAATTGAATAACCCTTTTTATCAATTCGGGAGATCGTAGGAGCATCTCCAAATAGGTTGATATCCAACCATAGATAAGAACAACCATGGCTGTGGCCATCATGTTATTCTTGGCTATGAAGGTAGGTAATTATACCGATTACACATCACATATATGTAACTATCACTTTATGCTATCAACTAATTGAATGTTTGCATAAATCATTGGGTTGTTAACTCATTAACAAGTATGCAACATTATACATAGCACCCAACTGCATCTCTCTTTACATCGACCTTGGCTGTGGCACAACAAATCGATGCTCCAAGCTTAAGGCTGACCCATTAATCAAGAAATAGTTTTAATATGGTTGGAGCTCATTCAACCGTTTAGTCAGGCTTGGATGTGTCCAACAACCAAAACTAAGGATTGACCTCTGACTCCAACTATATTATTCATAAACTAATTCCATGGTTTGAACATGTTGAGGTTCAAGCCGGGCATGGATGTGTCCATCAACCCAAACGAGAAATAAAACTCCGATTCTAACCATATTAATGCAAGGTGTTGGCCTTAATATTTTGTAAGGGGTTTTGGGTCTCATCCTTTCTTTTCTAAGCACATTCATGACATATAATTATGTCATGACTAACGATTTTCTTAATGAAGTATGTATGTGACTTAATTTATCAAGTCTCATTAATTGAATTAGGAACCGGATTTCCTAATTCTAATTTCAAACTTTATTCAAGGAATTGTTTTGGGAAACAATTTCTTAAATTGTCATAATCAATTTCGGAAATAATATATTTAAGACTTTGATTTCTCTAAATCAAATCTTGTTAAATTAAGAGACAAATCCCTTAATTCAACCACATATTATTTTCATGAAAATCTCATTTAAGAAAACTCTATAGGAAACCATTTTCCTAATTAATTTTGGAGACAACAATATGTAAGAGCATCACCTCTTAAATCATATTTTATTCATAAATTTAATTAATTACAACAAATTATTTTCTAAGGGTGGCTCCCCGAGGCTCAGATACCCAAAGAAAAGTAATTTGTCGTAAATCCAATTTGGTCCGCTTCGGAAGCGTAACCAAATTAAACATGACAATTTCATTTAAAATTGGGAAATTAATTACAAACAACTAACTTTAAATTGGACGGCTCCCCGAGGCTCAATCCAAAATAAAGAATTTTGTTGTCAATTTAAAAACCAATTCAAATTTAATTATCAATTAATTGTCCATAAATTGTCTAGACTTTCTTGAAAGAAAGTGCCCAAAATTGCGAGATTTCATAATAGGTTTTTTAGAATAATTGTAAGTTTCTGGTACAAAGAAAACTTACATATTTCCAAAATTGGAAAATTTCTAAAATAGAAAAAATTTCCAAAATTGGAAAGTTTCCAAAGATGGGAAGTTTTCACAATTATTATAAAATTTCAGAAACTAGAAATTTCAAAAGTTTGCGAAATTTCATGAGGATTTCCAAACTTTGAAATTCCTAAATCTAAAATTTATTATAATTGGAAAGTTTCCATAATTGAAAAATTTTCCAAAATTGAGATCATGACAAAGTTTCCACAAAACAATTATATGATTATGTCGAACACTAACTGGCTCTGATACCACTGTTGGGACCGGGTGCATGTTGACAAGGATACGGGTTCGTAAAATTTTAAATTTTTACGTGCAGCGGAAGAATTAGCATAAAATAATTTCTCAAATTACTTAACCACGTATCTAGCATGCAACCTTATGATGTGTTGACATGATCATAAATTAAAACTTTGTGGAAAAGTAAACTAATTTACTAAGTACCTCGCGTAACTCGAAGTAAGGGACGAGATCCAACCGTAGCGTCCCTTGGAAGCTCCGCCTCTATTCGCGTCCACGCCGAGTTCTCTTCGGGATGACTTCGCAAAGTCACGAGTTTTGTGCCGACGAGAACTACTAGATTCTCTAAAGGCACAACTAGAAGATCAAGAGAAAAGAAGGAAACTAACCACAAGAAACGGAATCTAAATTCCGGGAAGAGAGGAGTTGCGATCCGCTTCTTCTTCTTCTTGTTTGGCTCCTCCTTGGTGATGTTGCTCACGCCAACCTTGGAGATGAGGGTGCGCCGGCCCTAGGAGAGAGGTGGGCGCCGGCCCTAGGAGGGTGGGGGCCGGCCCTAAGGGGAAGGAGAGGGAGAGAATAAGAGAGAGAGGGAGAGAACTAATCTCTTGATACTCTATTGATTGGAATTCAAGGCTAGCCTTGGTTCCTTTATATAGTAGCCTCTCCCTTGCCAAGTCTCCCTCTTAACGGAATTTTCATAAGAAATTTATCCTATAAATTTCTTATGAATTATTCCGTTTAAGCCAAGTTTTATTATAACTAACTTTATAATAAAACAAATACCTTCCTCTTTTATTATGGAATAAATTTTATAAAATTTTCTTCTTATGGAAAAATCAATTCATAATTGATTTTATAAAATAAAATAAACCATTTAAAGTTTATTTTAATCTCCATAAAAAGAATAAATTTATTATATAAATTTTTCTTATCATGGAAAAATCAATTCATAATTGATTTTATAAAATAAAATAAACCAATCCATGGTTCATTTTAATTTCCATAAAAAGAATAAATTTATTATATAAATTTTTCTTATCATGGAAAAATCAATTCATAATTGATTTTATAAAATAAAAATAAACCATTTAAAGTTTATTTTAATTTCCATGAAAACAAATTTATTTATCCATAATTTTATAAAACAAATCGCGCTTGATTTATTTTATAATTTAAACCAAATTAAATTGGTTTCTCCCCTTTGTTTGGCCGGCCAAACCAAAGAGGGTGGCACCCTCTTTGGCCGGCCAAACCGAGCCGATCCCATCGCGAATTAAACTCATTTAATTCGCCCAATAAGCCTTCAAAAGACTTAGCCATTTTAAGCTTCCGTTGCGCCTCTGATTAACTTAGATTCGACTTATTTCTCTTGATCGGAAAATCCAATTTTCAACTCGTTTTAAATCCCTCGGATTACTCGTAGTGCGTGTGACTAAATAGGCTTTCGATTTATGTTGGCCGTCTATAATCAACCAATTATAGAACGATCATGAGTGGCACCTAGTAGTACATCATGACCCCCAATTAATCGAAAGATCAACGGTTGACCTCAGAAATAATTCTGAAACCCTTCAGCAGCTCTAATGAATCGTGCCTCATTCCCTTCACCATCTTATACCCACTTGGTTCAGGACATGGTCTGTTTGTGTCAGTCCCCACTAGACTGACTACGTCACACCTAGCCCAAGTAGTGTCTTTCTCGTCCTTTGGATTTCTAATTACTCTCATGTATTTAAGAGACTCATACTCTAAACATGATATGCTCTGGCCAGAGG
>JAGFNQ010001974.1:97380-127556 GCA_024364735.1 Boesenbergia rotunda | reverse complement strand
AGACATGCCATTTAAAGTTATGTAACAACAATTGTTACTAAAGTTAAATGATAACCCTTTTCATTCAAACATGAAATAGATACAATGTTCTTTATTAACGAAGGAACGAAATAACAATTATCCAATTCTAAGACAAGTCCAGTAGGGAGCTTTAGCAAATATGTTCCGATGGCAACAGCAGCAATCTTTGCTCCATTTCCAACTCGCAGATTCGCTTCTCCCTTGACGAGTCTTCTTCTATTCCTTAGCCCATGTATGTCATTACATATATGTGAGCTACACCCAGTATCAAGTACCCAGGTATTTGAGGAAATAGAGTGATATTCAATAACGAAGATACTTAAAGAGGATGGGGCATCGAATGCCTTCTTCTTCAAGGACTCAAAATAAACCTTGCAGTTTCTTCGCCAGTGACCCTCTTTGCCACAGTGATGGCAAGTGCCTTTTGGGGTCTTTTCAGTTTTTTTGGCCTTTTTCTTCTTTCTTTTATTCTGTTCTTTGGCCTTCCTCTTAGAACCTTTCTTCGAGGAACCAACTAACAGTACCGTCTTTTGATCCTGCTTCACAAAAGGCTTTACAGTCTTCAGCAGGTTGAGTAACTCAGGAAACTGGTCTGGAGTTGCATTTTCTGGAGGACGGCTAGGAAGTTGATCTTCAAGGACATAAGCAAGCTTTTCTGCCTTGAGGATTATCCTCAGGTTTCGAAGCCAGTCCAGGATGTTTGGCCCAGTCAGTTTATTGGTGTCCAAAATGGATCGCAAATTCAGAGAAGACATGATCGAGTGATTAACCTAGAAATACAAATTGAGCTTATGTGAGAATAATGATAATGAATGTATCAACATAAATTAATTAAATCCTATTTATTTTTCGAATTGAATAACCCTTTTTATCAATTCGGGAGATCGTAGGAGCATCTCCAAATAGGTTGATATCCAACCATAGATAAGAACAACCATGGCTGTGGCCATCATGTTATTCTTGGCTATGAAGGTAGGTAATTATACCGATTACACATCACATATATGTAACTATCACTTTATGCTATCAACTAATTGAATGTTTGCATAAATCATTGGGTTGTTAACTCATTAACAAGTATGCAACATTATACATAGCACCCAACTGCACCTCTCTTTACATCGACCTTGGCTGTGGCACAACAAATCGATGCTCCAAGCTTAAGGCTGACCCATTAATCAAGAAATAGTTTTAATATGGTTGGAGCTCATTCAACCGTTTAGTCAGGCTTGGATGTGTCCAACAACCAAAACTAAGGATTGACCTCTGACTCCAACTATATTATTCATAAACTAATTCCATGGTTTGAACATGTTGAGGTTCAAGCCGGGCATGGATGTGTCCATCAACCCAAACAAGAAATAAAACTCCGATTCTAACCATATTAATGGAAGGTGTTGGCCTTAATATTTTGTAAGGGGTTTTGGGTCTCATCCTTTCTTTTCTAAGCACATTCATGACTTCAAATTATGTCATGACTAACGATTTTCTTAATAAAGTATGTATGTGACTTAATTTATCAAGTCTCATTAATTGAATTAGGAACCGGATTTCCTAATTCCAATTTCATACTTTATTCAAGTAATTGTTTTGGGAAACAATTTCCTAAATTGTCATAATCAATTTCGGAAATAATATATTTAAGACTTTGATTTCTCTAAATCAAATCTTGTTAAATTAAGAGACAAATCCCTTAATTCAACCACATATTATTTTCATGAAAATCTCATTTAAGAAAACTCTATAGGAAACCATTTTCCTAATTAATTTTGGAGACAACAATATGTAAGAGCATCACCTCTTAAATCATATTTTATTCATAAATTTAATTAATTACAACAAATTATTTTCTAAGGGTGGCTCCCCGAGGCTCAGATACCCAAAGAAAAGTAATTTGTCGTAAATCCAATTTGGTCCGCTTCGGAAGCGTAACCAAATTAAACATGACAATTTCATTTAAAATTGGGAAATTAAATTACAACAACTAACTTTAAATTGGACGGCTCCCCGAGGCTCAATCCAAAATAAAGAATTTTGTTGTCAATTTAAAAACCAATTCAAATTTAATTGTCAATTAATTGTCCATAAATTTGTCTAGACTTTCTTGAAAGAAAGTGCCCAAAATTGCGAGATTTCATAAATAGGTTTTAGAATAATTGTAAGTTTCTGGTACAAAGAAAACTTACATATTTCCAAAATTGGAAAATTTCTAAAATAGAAAAATTTCCAAAATTGGAAAGTTTCCAAAGATGGGAAGTTTTCACAATTATTATAAAATTTCAGAAACTAGAAAATTTCAAAAGTTTGCGAAATTTCATGAGGATTTCCAAACTTTGAAATTCCTAAATCTAAAATTTATTATAATTGGAAAGTTTCCATAATTGAAAAATTTTCCAAAATTGAGATCATGACAAAGTTTTCCACAAAACAATTATATGATTATGTCGAACACTAACTGGCTCTGATACCACTGTTGGGACCGGGTGCATGTTGACAAGGATACGGGTTCGTAAAATTTTAAATTTTTACGTGCAGCGGAAGAATTAGCATAAAATAATTTCTCAAATTACTTTAACCACGTATCTAGCATGCAACCTTATGATGTGTTGACATGATCATAAATTAAAACTTTGTGGAAAAGTAAACTAATTTACTAAGTACCTCGCGTAACTCGAAGTAAGGGACGAGATCCAACCGTAGCGTCCCTTGGAAGCTCCGCCTCTATTCGCGTCCACGCCGAGTTCTCTTCGGGATGACTTCGCAAAGTCACGAGTTTTGTGCTGACGAGAACTACTAGATTCTCTAAAGGCACAACTAGAACAACAAGAGAAAAGAATGGAAACTAACCAACAAGAAACGGAATCAAAATTCCGGGAAGAGAGGAGTTGCGATCCGCTTCTTCTTCTTCTTGTTTGGCTCCTCCTTGGTGGATGTTGCTCATGCCAACTTCTTGGAGATGAGGGTGCGCTGGCCCTAGGAGGAGTAGGTTGGGCGCCGGCCCTAGGAGGGGATGGGGGGTGCCGGCCCTAAGGGGAAGAGAGAGGGAGAGAATAAGAGAGAGAGGGAGAGAACTAATCTCTTGATTACTCTATTGATTGTAATTTAAGGCTAGCCTTGGTTCCTTTATATAGTAACCTCTCCCTTGCCAAGTCTCCCTCTTAACAGAATTTTCATAAGAAATTTATCCTATAAATTCTCTTATTAATTATTCTGTTTAAGCCAAGTTTTATTATAACTAACTTTATAATAAAACAAATACCTTCTCTCCTTTTATTATGGAATAAATTTTATAAATTTTCTTATTATGGAAAAATCAATTCATAATTGATTTTATAAAATAAAATTAAACCATTTAAAGTTTATTTAAATCTCCATAAAAAGAATAAATTTATTATATAAATTTTTCTTTATCATGGAAAAATCAATTCATAATTGATTTTAAAAATAAAATAAACCAATCCATGGTTCATTTTAATTTCCATAAAAAAGAATAAATTTATTATATAAATTTTTCTTATCATGGAAAAATCAATTTATAATTGATTTTATAAAATAAAAAATAAACCATTTAAAGTTTATTTTAATTTCCATGAAAAGAAATTTATTTATCCATAATTTTATAAAACAAATCGCTCTTGATTTATTTTATAATTTAAACCAAATAAATTGGTTTCTCCCCTTTGTATTGGCTGGCCAAACCAAGAGGGTGGACACCCTCTTTGGCCGGCCAAACCGAGCCGAACCTATCGCGAATTAAACTCATTTAATTCGCCCAATAAGCCTTCAAAAGACTTAGCCATTTTTAGCTTCCGTTGCGCCTCTGATAAATTCAGATTCGACTTATTTCTCTTGATCGGAAAATCCAATTTTCAACTCGTTTTAAATCCCTCGGATTACTCTTAGTACGTGTGACTAAATAGGCTTTCGATTTATATTGGCCATCTATAATCAACCAATTATAGAACAATCATGAGTGGCACCTAGTAGTACATCATGACCCCCAATTAATCGAAAGATCAACGGTTGACCTCAGAAATATTTTTAAAACCCTTCAGCAGCTCTAATGAATCGTGCCCCATTCCCTTCACCATCTTATACCCACTTGGTTCAGGACATGGTCTGTTTGTGTCAGTCCCCACTAGACTGACTACGTCACACCTAACCCAAGTAGTGTCTTTCTCGTCCTTTGGATTTCTAATTACTCTCATGTATTTTAGAGACTCGCACTCTAAACATGATATGCTCTGGCCAGAGGCTTTGAGTAACAATCCGACGATAGGCCTGGGTATACATCTCCTCGCAAGGAGTGGTGAATCCTTTGTAGGCTGTTCAAACATCTTCGGGCACTTCGGCTTATACCCAATCATCCTGGGTCCACACCTCCTTGGAGATGCTTGCTTAAGATGTTAAAGTATAAGTCTCCATGACCAAGATGACTTGAACACCGCAAGTCAAAGGAACATCGCACTTAAGCCGTAGTAAGAACTTCATTGACATATCTATGTAGATTACCATATGAAGTCTTACAGCTAGTCACTCCAATGAACTAGTTCCCTTAACTGCATCCATGTTTATCTCCGGACATCCCAATGTCACCAGCCAGTGAGAATCTGCTGATTAGAGAATAACCCATGCTAGTCTCAACAGAATTGATAGTGTCCATTTTTATCAATTCATCGACTAGGGATATTTTCAATACTTCACATTTGCACATGTAGAGATAATCACTAGTTGTGATCCCATCACAAATTCTCTTATGCTGTGAATTATATTGCGGACATTCAGTAGATGAGTTTAAGATCCCAATCAAATACACAAACATGTATACTCAAATAGTGAATTATCATTTATTAAAATAAATGTTTACAATCATAAGGCGATTGCCTTAGGACACTTCTCTCATATCACTAACAAACTCCCACTTGGCCTAATCCCAATCGCTACGGTATCCAATACCACAGGCTCTAACATGACACTCAAACTTGTTCTGAGGCAAGGCCTTAGTTAAAGGATCCGCTAAATTCCTTTCAGTGGGAATTTTCTCAATTTGTATATCATTCCTACTTATAATTGCTCTGATCAGATGATAGCGGCGAAGCACGTGTTTGGATCGCTGATGAGACCTTGGTTCCTTTGCTTGTGCAATAGCTCCATTGTTGTCGCAGTAAATCGGCACTGCTTCATCAATGGTTGGAACCACGCCAAGTTCGCAGACGAACTTCTTCATCTAGACTGCTTCCTTTGCTGCTTCCGAAGCTGCGATATATTCCGCTTCCGTGGTAGAATCCGCTACGGTGCCTTGTTTGGAACTTTTCCAACTTACTGTGCCTCCATTCAAAGTAAATACGTATCCAGACTGAGATTTGGAGTCATCCTTATCTGTCTGGAAACTGGCATCTGTATACCCACGTATTAGCATATTTCCTTCTCCATATATTAGGAACACATCATTTTCATTCTTAACATGGCATCATTTTCATTCTTAAACATGGCATCATTTCCATTCTTAAACATGACATCATTTTCATTCTTAACATGGCATCATTTTCATTCTTAAACATGGCATCATTTTCATTCTTAAACATAAACGTAACATACTTAACATGGCATCATTCATATCATGAACCTAACATAGCATAGCATCATTTTTTTTATCGTGATCATAACCCTATCATTCTTATCATGACATCATTCATGTCCTAAACATAAACTTATCATACTTATCATGGCAACACATAAACATGTACTTGAAGTTAAAGGCTCAACCCTAACCCTTGGGTCCTTGAGGTTGGCCGAAACATATGGGGTCTCTAGGGTAATCCAAAAATTCCCAGAAATTATACTTAACCTCCACACATCATCAGGGAATATAAATTAACATTATCAAGATTTTTGGCATACTTATAGACCTGTAAATCATGGTGGCCGAAACCCTTAAACTTAGGGTTCTTAGTTTTGTTTCTTTCATGTTGGCCGAAACCCTAGGGTGTCCTAGGTACTCCAAAAATTCCCAAAAATTGTACTTAACCTCCACACATCATAAGGGAACATTAAATAATATTATAAAGATTTTTGGCATAATTATAGACCTGTAAATCATGGTGGCCGAAACCCTTAAACTTAAGGTTCTTAGTTTTGTTTCTTTCATGTTGGCCGAAACCCTAGGGTGTCCTTGGGTACTCTAAAAATTCCCAAAAATTATACTTAACCTCTACACATCATAAGGGAACATTAAATAACATTATCATGATTTTTAGCATAATTATAGACCTATAAAACATGGTGGCCAAAACCCTTAAGCATGAGGGTCTTGGTTTTCTTTCCTTTCAACATCAAATTCGAAAACTATCCAATATATCATGCTAAAAATCATGGAAATCATAGGGAACTATTATACCACAGGTGAGGGAGTCTTACCTTGGGTTTCTTGATTTTTAGACCTTAAAAGAGAAAGAACTTGTAGAACTCTTGACCCTTGATCCCTCCTTGCCCTTGTTGTCATGGAAGGAACCTAGATCTTGGAGATGTGGAGTTTTTTCCAAGGGGAAACCCCTTCTTGGAGCTCGGCAAGAATGAGGGGAGGAATGGTTTCGAAAATACAAGTAATGGGAAGAAGAGGTAACTCCCAAAACCTCCCCTTTATTCATCGTTACATATCGTAACGTACTTTTCATCATAAATATCATTCATACTGGCATACCTTAAAATCATAAAACATCTTCCTACTATAAGATATGTAAAGAGGTTGGCTGAAAAAACCTCGTTATTCATTTTCCAATATTACTTGCAAAACAAAACCCCCATTTTATCTAAAAAACCCAAATCATTTAATGGCAAATAACCTTCGAGCTTGATTCAAACACTCACAACTAATCCTTGGAAAAATACGACCTCAGGCCCCTATCCTACATTTCAATTTTGCTAGCAAGGGGTTTCAGCTTTATAAATATCTAAATTTGAGACCCACATTTGTGACATCTATTTTGGGTCCATCAAATTTTTGGCGCCGTTGCTGGGGACCCTAGTTGAGTTTGTTTGATTTTAGCTTGTGTGCTTACCTTCATATCTTGTGATCTAGTATACTTGTGCTTATTTTCTATATTATTGTGATCAATATTACTTATTTCATTCATTTGTATACATTTGCTGTGATTTTGTATTTGTTGTATGACCAGATCTGCAGGTGGTATTCTAGAAGAGTTTGATCCTGAAATTGAAATGACTTTCAGAGCAAGGAGGAATCAAATCAGTGCTTCAGAGGCTATTGCTACTCTTCCTACTCAATCTATCTCAGTTTATTGAGTTGATCCTATGGCAGACCACCAGAAAACTATGAAGGAACAAGCAGCACCAGATGATGCTTTTCAGTACTCCTTTATTGCTTACCTAGAGCTCACTGGAGATTTTGAATTAAGATCAGGACTTATTCATCTCTTGCCCAAATTTCAAGGTCAGTCTGGGGAGGATCCCAATAGATATTTACATGAGTTTCACGTTGTCTGCTCCACCATGAAGCCTCAGAGGATTTCAGAGGAAGATATCAAGCTGAGGGCATTCCCATTCTCCCTGACTGGAGCAGCGAAGGATTGGTTTTACTACCTCCCTACTGGGCATGTAGCTAGCTGGATTTTATATGAAGAAAGCATTTTTGGAGAAATACTTTCCAGCATCCAGGATAACAATCATCAGAATGAGCATATGTGGAATACAATAAGTAGTGGGAGAGACTCTTTATGACTATTGGGAACGGTTCAACAAAATTTGTTCTAGTTGCCCACAACACCAGATTAGTGAGCAGCTACTCATTCAGTACTTTTATTAGGGTTTCTTCGGATGGACAGAATTATGATAGATGCTGCAGCAGGAGGTGCCCTAGTGAACAAAACACCAGATCAAGCTAGGGAGTTGATTTCAAACATGGCAGAGAACTCACAACAATTTGGTAGTAGAGCTTTGTCTACCAGAGGAGTAAATGAGGTTTAGATGATATCAAATGAACAAAAAGAAATCAAGAATTCTTTGATGGATCTTACATCCCTGGTGAAGCAAATGACTCTAAATAATGTGAGTCAAAATCAGAGTTTTTCAGTACCACCACCTTCAAGCCAAGTGATGAGGTTATGCAGTATTTGTTCCAGCCAAGACCACAATTCGGATCTATGTCCTAACCTCCAACAAGATGAGACATTAACTGCATTGACTAGGGGACAATTCCAAGCCAAAAATAACCCCTACTCATCTACCTATAATCCGGGTTGGAGGGATCATCCAAACATGAAGTATGGGAATTCTTTTTATCAGCAAAATCCATCACAACAGCAATATCAGCAGCACCAACCGAATTATCAGCAAAATCAGCAAGCACCACAATAATTTCAGCTATTTCAACAACCAATTTAGCAATTTCAGCAATCCTATCAACAAAATCAACCACTTTTTCAAGGGAATCAGCAAGGGTTTCAAGGAAATCTGAATTATCAGCCACAAAATCAGTTTTCACAGCAGGGATTCCAATCATTCAACCAAAATTTTTAGCCCCCAAATCAGAATTTCCAGCCCACACAGTTTCAGCCCTCTCAATCACAATTTCAACCTCAACCTTAGAATTTTAAGAGTTATAATTCTCATCCATTTCAACCAAGTTCTCAGCAAAATTTTTAGCAATTTTCTCAACTATTTCAATCCTATAATCAGCCCCAACAACCCTACTTTCAAGGTTCATAGCAAGTTCAACAATTTCAACCACCTCAATCATCTTTTCAAAGCCAATCAAAGTCTCATGCTACCCAAGGAGGCTATGGAGGCTCTAGTGGGGGAAATGCACAACAACAAAGGATAGAAGTGATGCTTCAACAACTTTTGCAATAACAAAGAAATGATCCCACTATACAAAACCTTAAGAGGTAAATTGGACAATTAGCTAGTGGGATGAATCAAATGCAAGCCCAAGGATCAAGCCAACTACCTTCTCAAGCTACTCTCAATCCAAAGGGAAACGTTAGTGCTATTACTTTGACGAGTGGGAAGGTGGCTTCAACTCCAAATGGTCCAAGAGCTGTTTTTTCTGAAAACATGACATCAACATCATTTCCATCCCCAAACAGCCCTGAAATCAATTCAAATTCAGTTGGTTCCACCCCTAGTCCAAGCCTAACTCCTTCCTCAAGTAATCCTGTGATTTTGGTGGAGAATGAAGGAGAAATCAGTGAAAAAGGAGAGTTCACAGCAGCTACTTCAGAGGAAAAATCAGTCAAAATTTTAGCCCCTCAACTTTCGGCTCAAGAGGAGGATTTAAGGGTTCCTTTGCCCTTTCCCCAGCGCAAAACACAAGCCAAGAAGCAAGTGGAGGAGGAGAAAGCTAAAAAATACAATGAACTTGTGAAATTGTTTAGTAAGGTGGAAATCAATGTACCCTTGTTGACCATGATAAAACAGTTTCCTAAATATGCAAAGTTCATGAAAGACTTATGTGTTCACAAGAAGAAGTTGAAGGAGAATGAGTTCGTTAGCTTGGGAAAAAATGTTTCAGCACTTATCCATGCCATTCCTCATAAGTGTGAAGATCCAGGGGTTTTCACTGTGTCTTGTGAGATAGGGAAGACCATGTTCCATGATGCTATATTGGATTTAGGAGCTTCCATAAATGTGATGCCCAGATCAGTTTTCTATATGCTTGGTATTGGCCCTCTACAGCCTACTGGTGTGGTGATTCAGTTAGCAGACCGGAGTCAGACCCACCCAGCCGGTATAATTGAAGATGTGTTGGTAAAGGTAAAGGAGTTGATATTTCCTACAGATTATTACATTCTGGATATGGAGGGAGACTACCTCGTACACAGATCTCCACTCATCCTAGGGAGGCCATTTCTGAAGACTGCGAGAACAAAGATAGATGTATATGCTAGTACACTTTCGATGGAAATTGGAGACACAGTTGTTCAATTTAGCATATTTGATATAGATGATGTAGATATATTGGCTGAGGGAGTTCCACTTATGGATTTCAGAGGAGTTGGTATTTCAGAGGAGGCTGAGATTGTAGTTGCTATTGAGGTTGAGGACATTTCAGGGGGTATTTCAGACCTATTTCCAGCTGGAGAGGATTTTCTAGGTGTAGGGGATTGCACAGAGCCCCAAGGATCACCTATTTCTATTGATATTTCAGAAGACTCAGAAGAGAGAAGTGTGAGTGTAGGGGATTGCACTGAGCCCCAAGGATCACCCATACCTAGTGAGCAGGCCCAGATTGAGCTTAAGCCATTACCAGATCATTTGAAGTATGTTTTTCTTGGAAAGGAGTAGAGTTTTCCAGTCATTATTGCTCAGCATTTGGAATCAAAGCAAGAAGAAAAGTTATTACAAGTCCTGAGGTAGCACAAACTATTGGGTGGACTCTATCAGATATACCAGGTATTAGCCCAGCAATTTGCATGCACAGGATATTCTTGGAAGAAAATGTTAAACCAGTGAGGCAGCCACAAAGGAGACTTAAACCACTCATTTTGGATGTTGTTAAGAAAGAGGTGACGCGACTTCTACAGGCAGGTATCATTTACCCTATTTCTGATAGTCAGTGGGTTAGTTCCATTCATGTGGTGCCCAAGAAATCTGGAGTCACAGTGATGGAAAATGTAAGTAATGAGTTAGTGCCCACCAGAGTAAAAAATTCATGGAGAGTATGCATCGACTACGGAAACTTAATCAAGTCAGGAGGAAAGACCACTTCCATTTACCTTTTATTGATTAGATGATTGGGAGACTTGCAGGGAAGTCCCATTACTGCTTTTTGGACGGGTATTCAGACTACTTCCAGTTTTGTATAGACCCAGAGGATCAAGAGAAGCCTACCTTCACTTGCCCTTTCGGCACATTTGCCTACAGACGGATGTCATTTGGACTCTACAACGCTCCAGGAACATTTCAGCGATGCATGGTAAGTATATTTGGTGAGTTGTTAAAGCACTGTATAGAGATTTTTATGGATGATTTTTCAGTTTTTGGCACGTCATTTGATTCATGTTTAGATAACTTGTCTAGGATTTTACACTCTTGCATTGAGACTAACCTTGTGCTTAATTTTGAAAAATGCCACTTTATGGTAGAGCATGGTAATGTATTAGGACACATAGTCTCTAGGAGAGGTATTGAGGTAGATCTTGCAAAAATTAGTGTTATATCTGCTTTATCTTACCCCGTATGCGTACGAGATGTTCGTGCCTTTCTTGGACATGCAGGTTTCTACCGCAGATTCATTAGAGACTTTAGCGATATTGCTCGTCCCTTGACAAAACTGTTGCAAAAAGATGTTGATTTTTGTTTTGATGATAAATACAAAGAAGCTTTTCACAGGCTAAGGGAGGCTCTTACCTCTACTCCTATTATTAAATCGCCAGATTGGAATTTACCATTTAAACTAATGTGTGATGCATCAAACTTTGCTGTAGGAGCTGTTCTAGCACAGAGGGTGGAGGGAGCACCTCATGTCATATGTTATGGCTCCAAGACCCTAGATGCCGCCCAAGCCAACTACACCACTACTGAAAAGGAGCTTCTTGCCATTGTTTTTGCTTTAGACTGTTTTAGATATTATTTATTGTGCTCACATGCCATTGTTTTTTTTGATCATGCAGCTTTAAAATACCTTTTGAAGAAGCTAGATGCTAAGCCTAGGCTAATCAGATGGATGCTTCTACTCCAGGAGTTTGACTTGGAAATCAGAGATAGGAGTGGCAAAGAAAACTTGGTTGCAGATCACCTGAGTAGAATTGTAGGAGATGGATCTCCTATCACCATTGATGATGACTTTAGAGATTAGCATCTTCTTGTAGTACATGGTGAGTCACCTTGGTATGGAGACCTTGTTAATTTCTTAGCAGCACATGTTTTTCCTACACACTTTTCTAAAGCTCAAAAAGATAAACTTAAAAGTGATGCTAAGTTCTATGTGTGGGATGACCCTTATTTATGGAAGTTTTGTAATGATCAAATAATTAGGAGATGCATACCTGACCATGAGATTTGTTGAGTACTTACTTTTTGCCATTCATCAGCATGTGGGGGGTACTTTGGACCACAGAGGGCAGCTAGAAAAGTTTTAGAGTGTGGATTATATTGGCCCACCTTATTTCATGATTCATATTTGTTTTATAAAAGTTGTGATAGATGTCAGCGAACTGGGAACATAGGATCTAGAAATGAGATGCCCCAACTGACTATGCTTTATTGTGAAATATTTGATGTTTGGGGAATAGATTTTATGGGACCTTTTCCTGCATCCTGTAGTTATTTGTACATTTTACTTGCTGTAGATTATGTTTCTAAATGCATGGAGGTCATTTCCTCCAGGACTGATGACTCTTGTGTTGTTGTTAGTTTTGGCATGTCACACCTATTTTGCAGGTTTGGAATTCCCAGGGCTATAATAAGTATCCAAGGATCTCATTTTTACAACAAACACATGAAGGCCCTACTTAGCAAGTATGGGGTTGTACACAAGGTTTCTACTTCCTATCATCCCCAAACAAATGGCCAAGCTGAAATCTCAAATAGAGAAATCAAAGCAATTTTGGAAAAGACCGTTGGGCCCAATAGAAAAGATTGGAGCAAAAGGATAGATGATGCGCTTTGAGCCTATAGAACGACATTCAAGATACCAATTGGCATGTCTCCCTACCGGTTAGTCTATGGAAAAGCTTATCATCTACCCGTGGAGATAGAACACAAGGCATATTAGGTGGTGAAGGCTTGTAACTATGATGCTACCAAGGTGGGAGAAGATAGGAAACTTCAACTTCAAGAGCTTGAAGAGATTAGACTAGAGGCATTTGAGAACTCAAGGATCTACAAGGAAAAGACCAAGAACTTCCATGACAAACACATAGTGAGGACAGAATTTCAAATTGGTGACAAGGTCTTATTGTACAAGTCATGGCTCAAGTTGATTAAGGGTAAGTTGAGGTCAAGGTTGGAAGGTCCATTTATTGTGACTAATATTTTTCCCTATGGTGTTGTTGAAATTAAAGATGAGGCTAATGGATTTGTTTGGAAAGTCAATGGCCACTGGCTCAAGAAGCACTTTGAAGAACTAATGGAGCTAGAGGTGGATGGAGTGGACGTCAATGATGTTATCTACCCAACATAAAGGGGAGTTTCCTTTTCCTTGCATTTTAATTCATTGTAAATATAATTTTATTGTTTTTAAATAGTTCAATCTTTCTTTTCTAATGAGTTTTTGATAATAAATATTTAGGTAATGTAGGATGAATAAAGAGTGATTGTAGATACCACTTTACCATTTTGGCACCTTATTTTTGCATGAGTAGGAATAAATGTATCCCTCTAGGTTTTCTCTATATCATCTTAGAGTCTTTTGAAAGCAAATTAAATTTGGTTGTCAAGACTTAGGATTCGAGCCAATGGATGAAAACTTTTAGTTGCTTGAGTACTACTTAGTTATAGACTCTAGAGTGATGACTTGAGATGAATTCCTTTTTACCTAGTCAGGACTTAGCCTTATTTTTGAGATACACACTTGATTGTACTCTAGAACATGCTTAGGTTCTTTCAAAACTATATTTCTATGATTGGACCACATTTATATAGGTTAATCTTGTTGTCATCCTTTTTCATTGCAATAATCCTTGTTGATGCATGTTTTATTCTTTTCCTTCTCTATTTTTTCTGCTCATAACTACTTTCTTCCATGGACTTGGTTACTTGGGATTTTTCTTGATGTTATTTTGCCCGAAACGGACAAAAGTTTAAGTGTGGGGGAGGTGGCTAGAGTTTTGAAAGGGATTTTGATGAGAAGTTATGCATTTTGAAGTTTATGTTGTGATAACAATCTGTTGTGATGCATTTAAGATGTCGAATGCTTTGATGGAATTTAAGGAATGGAAAAGATCAAGTGGAAATTCAATAAAAAAAAGAAAGAAGAGAAGAAAAGAAGTGAGGAAGTGTGCCAATTAGATGGAGTGATGTATCAAAGATGAGTTGTGAGTAGTGAGAAATAAAGATCACTTTTGGAGCAATTGATTTCCAAATGTTGTTTGGTGTTTCAACTCTATGAGGCTAATTTTGAAAGGAATGGGAGCTCATAAAGGTTAGTTACTAGAGATACTTTTCAAGTCTACCAAAAGTTTCCATTTAGACATGGACTTGGCAAGTGGAATTGTCTTCAAAGGTTCAAATCATCGCAAGAACTGAAGTGGAGATTAGGGAGTAGAATTTGGTTGTTGGAGGTAGTGAAGCTGCAGAAAAAAAGGAAAACATACAACAAGCAGTTGAAAAAAAATCACAGAAAAATAGAAAAAAAAGAAGAAGAAAAGAAAAGTAAAGAAAAGACAAATGAAAGCATGGAAGTTCAAAAGAGGGATAGAATTTTGAACTTAAAGTCGTTAATAGGAAGCTAGATGGATTAAGATTTAGTGCTGATTGAAAGAAGAAGAAGATTCTCGGCAGAAAAAGTTTTAGAGTTCTGAGATTGGCTATTGATCAGCCCCTGATCGATCACCAGTCCGATCAAGGAGTACTAGTCCGATCATCAGACTGATCAGGCAATGTCTGATCGGTCTCTGGACCGATCAGAGACGTTGGCACAGTATAGAGCACTATTTTCAGTATTGAATCTCCTCTAAATCAACTCATACTCATTCCCCTTGGCTCGTTATTCATGAAGAGGCTACCATGAGAGGGCAACGAGCATGAGAAATAATTTTGAGTATCCAAGTCTTCTATTTTGTATTACTTTCCTATATTTTTTCTTTATGCTATATTTCTTTATCATATTCCTTTTTTTATCATATCATATGTCTCTATTTCCTTTACCATCAGTCTTTGGTATCAAAATTCATATAACTTTTCTTTTAAGCTATTCAATTCATATTTCTTTAATAAACCTTTATAGATGTGGATCTAAGGCAAGAATGATGGTGGAGAGTAGATAATAAGCAAGCTTATGGTAGTTCAAGAAACATATTGTGTTTGAGTGAGCTCCACTTTCATTGAAATGTAGAACTTAGGAAGAGAGCCTCTAAAAATCCTTTTGGAAGGTTTTGTGTGTTTGATTTCATCTCAATAAGTCATGAAAGAGGAAGTATGCTAAGTTGTTGATTTAAGGACAAGATACTAGTCTATTGAGCTTAGATTTTTGAGAATTGACAACCCTAGGTAATTTCTTTTTAATTGCTTCCTATGATTGAGAATAATCTAGAGGGGACACATTTTAGTTACTAGTAGCTTGTGCGAGATGCCCAAGAATAAGTGTGGGAGAGTTGATAACTTTCATTTTGTTGATTAAATTAGGCCCTCAAATCCATGTTTTGATCCACTTTTCATATGCTTAAGTTTGCATTTGTATTAGGTTTCATGGATTGTCTCCATTTTGGCTTAAGATTCAATTCTTTCTATATTTAAGATGTTTTGGCACTAAAATTTAATATTATTTTGTAGGTTTCAAATGATCATGGACCTAGATCATATTGGGTCAAACTTGGGTCAGAATTGGATTCAGATCAAATGGATCAGGCATCAGATTAACATGGGCTGTCCATTCAAGAGACGGTTAGATCTAAGCCATCTGCCAACTTCTAGTCGATCCAAGCTCAAGATAGACTTAATCTAGTTCATGGATCAAGATCTGCAAGTTTGAGCCAGATCAGAGTTGAATCAACCGTTGGATCAAGCACTAGAGGATCTAGACCGTCCAAGCTAGAGAAGAGAAGATCTGAGCTGTCCGCTTCAGATCTGAGTGATCCGAGTTAAGGACAAGTGAATCAGATCCCTTGATCAAGATCTGGGATGTTTGGGTTCGATCTAACTTGATCAGACCTTTGGATTGGATCAGAGTAATCACAGCCGTTCATGTTTTCAAGTGGAAATTTAAATCAAATTTTCTCGGCGCTTCGTCGTGGTCGCGAGATCGCGTTTTTTTCAATTCCAGTTTTCTTCTCCATTCGTCTTCTCCGATGGCAGGAGGCCTCTCCAGTTTCAGTTTCTCTCCAGATTTTCAAGTCATCAGGGTTGAGTCTCCGGGAGGTTGGTTTTCGGATCTGTTGCAGCCAGCTCTGGTGAGGGTCTCGCCGGGCTCTGCTTCGCCCAAATCGAATTCCGCGCGATCGCTGGCTTCAGCGCTCGGGATTCATCAGAGTAGTCTGAGGGGTTCTCTGACTTGCGCTAAAGGGTTCTGAGCTAGAGTGCAACCAGTTGATCGAGTGGAAGAGCTATTCATCACAACCGATTGAAGGAGCTTGAATTTGAAGACTCGCGATCTAAGGGGTTCTTGGATCGACTCTTGTGTGACGGTAGGAATCTAAACATGGTGACAAATCTGATCTGGAGTCAGTAATTAATAGATTTCAATTTTGAATTGCTTCTGTTAATTCTGAAGTCTGTTCATAGCTCTGTATCAGCTTGTTTACAGTTACTGATCGAATTGTCAACCGATCCAGACTCCACCTATTCAGTCACTCAGACCGATCAGACTTGCATCTGATCGGACTACAGACCGATCAGGAGAATTTCCTGCATAAACGTTCTTAGCTTCAATTGTTAAATCCAACACTTTTGAGTAGGTCCCGGAAATTTCTAGAGGGTTACCATGTAGGTTCAAGGGTTTCGGAGTCCTTGGAGACAAATTTAGGGACCCAAGGGTAATAAAACAAATAGTTACAAGGGCTAACGAGTACATAACCTTAAACCCTAAGGGTGGTCTTGCGATTAGACTAAAAATGGTTGGACCAAAATGCAAAACTCCCACTATTAAGTCACCTACAGTTCCTCCACAACCGCTTCACCTCCCTCGCCCGCGTGCCCTAGCCGTGCCCCTCCCGATCGAGCGTCGCCGACCCTCCTCCACACAAAACCGGCCGACGACTCCTTCACGCGACCGAAGCTCATCGAAAGTGGGCTAGGGTTCGTTTAGCCAGGAACTCGCGAGTCGACGTCGAGGGTGGGTGTAACCTATGGAGTGACCGGGAGATTTTGGATGTCGCAGCGGAATCTAGGGTGAGCCTGTTGTTCCGGCAGAGCTTAGGTAAGGGTTCATTTAGGTAATTGGTTTTGGTATGGAGTAGATGAACTCAAGGGGTTGGATACAAGCTGATACGAATTGATGGCAGGTTTGATCCGGGAGATTGAAATTGGAAATCAAGATTCATTTCCCATCAGTTCCTTCTTGCTGAGTGCTTCGGCCAAGTTGATGGGACCAAATTTTTATTAGTGGGGGAGGATGTTAAATCTGACACTTTTGAGTAGGTCCCGGAAATTTCTAGAGGGTTACCATGTAGGTTCATGGGTTTCGGAGTCCTTGGAGACAAATTTAGGGACCCAAGGGTAATAAAACAAATAGTTACAAGGGCTAACGAGTACATAACCTTAAACCCTAAGGGTGGTCTTGCGATTAGACTAAAAATGGTTGGACCAAAATGCAAAACTCCCACTATTACGTCACCTACAGTTCCTCCACAGCCGCTTCACCTCCCTCGCCCGCGTGCCCTAGCCGCGCCCCTCCCGATCGAGCGTCGCCGACCCTCCTCCACACGAAACCGGCCGACGACTCCTTCACGCGACCGAAGCTCATCGAAAGTGGACTAGGGTTCGTTTAGCCAGGAACTCGCGAGTCGAGGTCGAGGGTGGGTGTAACCTATGGAGTGACCGGGAGATTTTGGATGTCGCAGCGGAATCTAGGGTGAGCCTGCTGTTCCGGCAGAACTTAGGTAAGGGTTCATTTTGGTAATTGGTTTTGGTATAGAGTAGATGAACTCAAGGGGTTGGATACAAGCTGATACGAATTGATGGGAGGTTTGATCCGGGAGATTGAAATCGGAAATCGGGATTCATTTCCCCTCAGTTTCTGCTTGCTGAGTGCTTCGGGCAAGTTAATCGGAGCTGTGGATTAGGTGATTTTACTACCGGATCTGAGGTAAGGGCTTTGACTTATGTTGATATTGATGTGGATAATTTCTTTGTTCATGATCTGTGTTATGGGTTGCGGGAATGAATTTTTGGTGGTGAATTGCTCTGGTTGGGATCATAGGGTTTTCTATAGCAACCTAGGTTGAGTGGTTGTAATCTTGGAATTGAAGGATGAATTGGTTTTCTGATCACATTATTGTTTGATGAGGATTTTGATTTTTGATCCACTGTCCTGTTCTGGTTGCCGTGAGAAACAGTTGCTACTTGGCAAGTTAATTTGGATTTGGGATTGCTATTTCGTTTGATAGTTGTATTGTAATCATGAACTTCCATTTGTGTATGGTTTGGAGCTACTTTGAGGCTTTACCTTGTGGATGAATTTTGGTTTCGATTTGGATGGGAATCCTTGCCATTGGTTGCTTGTTTATTGATTTATGGCTGTGGAATTGTGTATGGATCACTCACGAGTCGAGCGGTACTCCTAGAATTTGGATTTTTACTTTGTCATCTAGTTTGATATTTTGTTGCGTGTGGAGATTAGTTTGGAATGAATTGTGAGTTGGGATAGGTGGTAGATCACAACTGAGTGATCATCTAGGTTAAACTTAGATAACGCCTAAATTTGAAACCTAATTCTAACTTGGTTAATCATTTAATTAGACGTAATTAAATGGAAAGGAAATGGCTAGGTTAACCCGAGCATGGTTTAGGGATTTATTAGCTATCTATCATTTGTATAATAGCTAATTAAATGCATCCTTGATACAGGAGCCTGATTCGATTATTTACGGGTGATTCTTTCTACTTGTGATACGGACATCTACTCTTGGAGGTGGGTACCCCTTGACTTATGTTGTTGATATTGTCATATTGTTATGCATAGACTGTTATAGATAGCAGTAAGTTTATGCGCTATCCTTGTTTAGTATGCTTGTTCTGGATACTTGTTGTTTATCCCTGAGTTATTATGCTGTTAGTTCCATACAGTCTCAGGTATTGTCATATCTATATGTATGCTTAGATATCTTGATGTATCTCTTGCATTTGACGTTGAGGGATCAGTAGTTTCCTGCCAGTATACCTTGTAGGTTACTAGTATTTCCTGTTATAGGATTCAGATTGAGACTTAGTATACTGAGGACTTGGTGAGGGAGGTAAGTGTATCTATCATACACCATCTCTGCATTGTTGCATGCCGGCGATCAGCGACTCCCTTGTGGTTGAGCCTATCGTCTTCCGGTACATGATATGCGCACACGGCCACTCATGGGTTAGTGGATACCATAGGATGTGTGCATTTGCCCTGTATTGCTCCGTTTGGCCACTATTTGGAGGGTGAGCCCGGGTGTGGTAGCAGCCAGGGATCCCTTCTCGTACTGAGCCACGAGGAAATGAGAGCTAGACTCCCCCATTACTAGGGGTAGGAGCGTGGTCTCCGCCATCATCCTGTCCACCCGGTAACTCAGGAGCAGTGATGGCAGGGTGCGTACAGGTTGTCACAGCTCTACCCACGCAGACGTTGTGGACGATGATCCTGACTGGGACTAGGGGGTGACACATGTCATTGCACCATGTGCATACTTTGCATCGTGCATTGTTTGCTGCACTTGATTTCTGCACTTGTTTGACATGCATATACTGGAGACTTGTTATCTGAGATTATATGTCTATTGGTATTCCATTGGTATTTATTACCCTCTTTTCAGGTTAGATGGATTCTGGTATGTAAGTACTTCAGTATATTTTCAGTACTAGTCTTTCCCTATTGTTGATATGAGACTGTATTAGCGGAACTCTTATTGTTAGTATAACTTTCTATGCATATCTATTCTGGGTATCCGCAGAGTTCTTTTGGACTCACACCGTTGGTTATTTTCCTTAATTTCAGGTTGATGTCTGCCAGGAGAGCCCTAGCCGCCAGTCCCCAGCTCGAGAGGAGCTCTGCTTCGTTTTATTTTGCGTTGTTTTTCAATTATGGACCCTGTAGTATGTACTTTGCTTCCGTTGCCATGTTTTGGACATGTATTCATGTTTTATTCGATGGTATTGTACTTTTGAGTCCTATGTTGGACTTCGTGGGGTTTTGGCTTTGTTCCTGCCCCCTAGCAGCTCAGGTGAGTTCATACTTTGGTTTTACGATGGTTATAGTTATATATATTCGTTGTTTCTATATGGATTTGTGGCCTGAGGCCATTTAACTGCGTGGTTGTGCTTTTTGTATCTGTGTGTTTGTGTAAATTGTCCGCTGGACAGGGGAGGTGCTGTCTAATTTCCTATTGGATCAGCGGCTCCAGGGTCTCGGGGCGTGACAATTTATTTTTGGTATCAGAGCGTAGGTTTTCAATGCCCACTTGCGTAGGTTTTCAATGCCCACTTGTTTTACGGGTTTTGTTGGATCTTTTCAGATTTTTCGGGAAATTATCTGATACCAACTTATTTTTGGTATCAAGCCCAGGATGCGGGATACCATCGATTCGTGAATTTTTCGAAATTTAAATTTGACACTGAACTTGTAGGTGTCGGAGCTCGGGTCTGATGTTATTCATCCGAGTACATTACGGATCTTTAAGGCCGTGGTTACGATGCAATGGCAATTTGGGACTTGGCAGGGACGAGACATCTCCAGGCAGCAAATAGGTAATTTAAGGTTAGCCTTTTGGTTTTGGTTATAATACTCGTTAATAATTTAACAGGTATGACGTGAGATGCTCATATTCCTGCACCGAGACGTGGTCGGGGACGACCATGTAAGAGAACTATAGAGCCTCCGGCTATGGAGCCATCTGAGAGGACCACTGAGAGAGAGCCTGATAGTCGAGGTCAGACTCCGCAGGACATCCAGAGGGGTCAGGGTTCCCCGACTCAGAGGGTCCCTACTCCATTCCCATCAGCAGTCCCTACTGCCCCTCCGGCTGTGTCTACTCCGGTAGTATTCACTGTGTCAGCGGCCGTACCACTGTCGACACATTCAGCACCGGTCGGATCTGCATCGATGTTTCCTGCAGTTCCATCAGAGACACCTATTCCGACGCATCCCGCAATTACCTCGGTGGTACCTACCCCGGTTATCCCCACTATTCCATCGGAGGCACCTGTACTTCCTCTGATGCATTCTGCAGTTCCACCAGCAGCACCGGGTCTGTATTATCAGACTACGCCATCAGCAGTACCGGCACCATCTTATGCTACTGGACCCCCGGCTATGACTACTGCAGCGTATCCCCCTACTCGGACTACGATGCAGGCCCCGGTGCTCCCTTCAGTTCCACCAGCATTTGTTGCCCCCGGATTTCCTACCATACCTATGGTACCACCTGCGGTGTCCACCCCGATCATGCCTACGGCTCCTTCTATGATTCCTGCACCGGGATGTTCCACCGTGCCCCCTGTGGTATTTGCTCTTACCGATGGCGTTAGAGATCGAGCCCGGATTTCGATGTTGGCGGTGTCCGTAAAGGGCTGATTCACTTTATTCCAGGGAGGACCGGATCCAGCTGCGGCCCAAGAGTGGATCAGGACACTTGAGAGTACTTTTTGTTATCTGACGTGTTCGGAATGGGAGAAGGCCGAGTTGGCTATTTATCATCTGCGAGATCAGGCATATGCTTGGTGGACTACGTAGCAGACCGTCATTGGAGAGGAGTACGTCACCTGGCACACATTCCGGGAGGCATTTGAGGCAAGGTACCTTCTAGTAGCGTTCCGCATGGCTAGGCGACAGGAGTTCATGTTGGGACCTGGTGCATGTTGGCATGGATACGGGTTCGTAATTTTAAAATTTAATTACGTGCAGCGAAAGGTTTAGCATAAATAATTTCTCAAATTATTTTAACCACGTATCTAGCATGCAACCTTATGTTGTGGAGACATGATCATACATTTAAAATTTTGCAGAAAGTAAACTAATTTACTTAATACCTCGCGTAACTCGAAGAAAGGGACGAGATCCAACCGTAGCGTCCCTTGGAAGCTCCGCCTCTATTCGCGTCCACGCCGAGTTTTCTTCGGGATGACACCAAATGTAACACCCCAAAAATTTGTCAATGTAAAATCATGACAATGTATGAAAATGGTTATAATGAAATGATATAAATTTCATGCAATCACATGCTATAAAATGTTATGAATGCATGAAATATTATATGCATGAAATATTATATTCATGAAATATTATTATCATGAAATATTAGCATGAAATATTATATTCATGAAAATGAAATATTAAAAATATTATGAAATAATATTTTTGGGATATTATGAAATATTCTGAATTCATAAAATATTATTCATATTATGAATTTCATGATGGGCTTGGTTTATTGGGCTTGGAAATGAATGGTGCTAAAAAGAAAGTGCAAAGTGGAGGGAGCAAGGATTGAACCTTGGACCTCCTAGTTGCACTCACCATGTCATAACCAATGAACCAAGCAATATTTCATGTAGAAGGAGAAAGGAACATGCTTGTTAAGTGGGTAAGAGTGAAGAGACATGTCTTTTCATGAGAAAAGTATAAATAGGTGGAAGTTGGAGCAACTTCCTTCTTTCCTTTTCTTCTTCCTCTTCATCTTCCAAAACCGAAACCTCTCTTCTTCCTTCTTCCAATTTTCGAAAAACCTTAGGCAAGGGTTCTAACCCTAGGGCAAATTCAAGAGGGAGAAATCCAAGTGATCTTGTCATCTACCAAGACCAAGGATTCTTAGAAAGAAGATTTGGAAGAAAAAGATCTTCACATACCCTTCAAGTGTAGGGTACCCTACGGTCTAAAGGAATTTCCAGCGCTAGGATGTAAGTATCCTCTCGCCTGTGGCATAATGGTTATTGAATGTATGTTTGTTTCATCCCTTTGAAAATTTGCAAGAACTTCCCTAGTGGAAGTTTCGGCCAACTCTTGTAAGGGGGTCCAAGAGAAGGTTTTTGATCCAACTTGATGCATGGGAAGACCTTAAGATTTAGGGTATACATGTAGATAGATTTTTCTTCAAGGTATCAAGAACAAAACCTAGGGTTTTGTCCTTTAATGGGTTTCGGCCACCTATGCTTGGAGATCCAAGAGAAGGCTTTTGATCATACTTTGATACATGCTAGTACCCCTAGGAACTTTATACTCATATGTGATGTTTCCAAATTTTTGGAAAGACAAGAATTAGGGTTTTAGTGCCCTACAACTTTCGGCCAAGCATGATAGAATTTAGGGTTTGGGGATTTTATGATTTTCTCTAATGGATTCATGCTTAGGAATGTAGATCAAGTGTTTGAATATATGTTTGTATGAATATTTGATACTCTTACCCTATGAAACTAGGGTTAGGGTTTAGATAGGTTTTGGCCAAGACCTAGGGATTAGGGTTAGTGAATGCTAATCCCAATATGAGATATAAACCATGTTTAAATTGTTAACATGAAAGGTACTTGAGGTGTTGGTAGAAATGCTTGAATGAATGCTTGCTTGGAAAACCAAATCCCCTTACTTGTATGTTTCGGCCAACCCTAGCTCTAGGGTTAGGAAGTACCTAATGAAACCATGAAGCATGCTACACTTATATGATGTGTGTATAAATTATGTGACCTATCTTGTTAGGTATAAAAGCATGCCTTATAGCCCATGGGGCACTTTGATGATATGAACATGATGTGTTTGATAATATGCCTAAAAAGGGTTACTCTATTAAAACTGGGATCAAGAGCACCCGAATGCGTGGTGTGTCCCTAAGGGATCAAGAGCACCCGAATGTGTGGTGTGTCCCTTTGAGAAGTGATTAAGAGTACCTTTAGGCATATACTTATATGAGTAATTGCATGATAAATTACTTTACTTTGGAAAGTTGTCTACCCGACTCGGAAGGGGGTCGTTAAACAAATCCAATGAGCATGTTAAGGTCATGGCATTGGTAGGACGGAAGGGTCCTGCTCTAATTAGATTGGTGGCTCGCTACCCCAATTTATTAGGGAACGCGCATGATGATGTGGTACGACAACTGGGCCCTGGATGATGATATGTTATTTTGAAGTACTTACCATTATGGAACTTTTGAAAAACAACTTTTCTCATCATGTGATAATATTGTTCCGTAAAGTACTTAGAGATATTTGATGTGATGCTTTGATGAGATGCTTATGATGCATGATGCTTTGATGAGATGCTTATGGGGCTTATAATCTTGTTCTATCTTGATTACTGTGTACATGATATGATGTATCGATATGATTTTGCGAGTAGGCCCGGATTCTTACTAAGCATGTTTTGCTTACTAGTTCCTGTTATTTTTTTCTTATGCTGCAGATAGCGGTAAGAAATACTCGAACTAAAGGAAGAGGCAGAGGGAAGGTTGGAGGATGTGTGTGGTGATGGCTCGGGAAAGGATGAAAGATTCTATCTACCTTAGTTGTCTAGAATCTAACTGCTTCCTATGAAAGATTGAAATTGTGTTGCTATACTCTGAATGTGTGATCATGACTACTCTACTGTGATTAAGTCAGGGATATGGAACCCATGTCATGCTAGATAATACTATTATTAATGTCTAATTCCTGTAGTATGCATGCTAAGTAAAATGTTAGATAATTGCCATTTTCTGTTCTTATGAATGCTTCTTTTGAATGTATCTAAGACTAGATAACTCTTGCTATATTCCTATGTTGTATCTTGTTCGAACCATGTTTATTCCATGCTATAGTATGTTAAACGATTTTCATATTAGGTTGTAAATGCATGTAGATATAAAAGAACTGAAAGGAAAACCTTGCTTGGTAAATTAGTTTCAATAAGCATGCTTATTACTAGTTCATGTATTGTAACTGTTTTGTTTGGATATACATGTTTAATATGATTGCATGATATGAATGTGTGGACCCGTAACCCCGCCTTTAGGGTAGATATAAGGTCGGGCGTTACAAGTTGGTATCAGAGCAGATTTCCCCTCCATCACACACACATCAAGCTTCCTTCTGCCGCTTCCAAGTAAGAAATCCTAAACTCGCTTTATTTATTTCATGTACAGTACTACTATATGAGATGATTGATGCTTGCCTAACAAAGTGGTGTTAAGGCTTATACCTATCTATTTACTGTTAATAGATATGACTAGAGGGCGTAGAACTAGGGGTAACGAGACAGCACCCCCACCTGATCTGATGCAGGTGATCACTGACCTGCAGCGTCAGGTCACTGAACAACAACAGATAATAATCACTCTGATGACCCAGCAGGGGAACACTGCAACCCCGCAGGGAAGTCAGAATGCGATACTTTCTGAGCCTCCAACTGCACAGGCACCCCCGAACACTCTGGTCCGGGGAGTCCGACAGGAGGCCTATCTGATTCAGTGGCAGAGACTTAAGCCGGAAAAGTTCTTAGGCACCTGCGAGCCCTGGGATGCTCAGGCCTGGCTCAAGACAGTTGAGAGCACAGTGGAATTATTAGACTGGCCCGAGCATGAGAAAATTAAGTGTGTCTCGCTCTGCCTCACTGGCGATGCCAGGATATGGTGGGAACGGGTAAAAACTAGAAGGTCAGTGGATCAGATGAAGTGGAAGGACTTCGAGTCCGAATTTCTGTCCTGACAACACTGCCCTCGGGTGAGGTGATGCCCTCTACCCAAATGTTGCTTGCCGCACCAATCAGAATCGCAGATAGGAAACTTTACTGCGTCCTGATAGTGCTCGATATGCAAGATTATGATGTGATATTGGGCATGGATTTCTGGATAAATACGGCGCTTCTATTGAGTGCCGTAAACGGAAGGGTTATCTTCCGACCTGAGGCGGGAATTCTTTTGAATTATCGGAGAGCCGAAGAAGAGACTGCAAATTCTTATCGGCTCTGAAAGCAAGGAAAATGTTAGAGAATGGATGTTCTGGATTTCTAGCTCATGTGGTTGATACACGTCCTACAGAGGACCCGAAGCTAGAAGACGTCAAAGTTGTATGCAACTATCCAGAGGTATTTCCTGATGACTTACCAGGGTTAGCACCGGAAAGAGAGGTTGAATTTGCCATTGATTTGATTCCTGGTACTAACCCCATCTCGAAGGCACCATACCGAATGGCGCCGACTGAATTGAAGGAATTGCAAGGACAGCTACAAGAGCTTCTCGACAAGGGACTTATCCGCCCTAGTCATTCCCCCTGGGGAGCTCCCGTACTGTTCGTCAAGAAGAAGGACGGGTCGATGCGTATGTGTATCGACTATCGGGCATTAAACAATGTGACCATAAAGAACAGGTACCCTCTACCCAGGATAGATGACCTGTTCGATCAGTTAAAGGGAGCTACGGTTTTCTCTAAGATTGATCTGAGGTCTGGTTATCACCAAGTCCGGGTGAAAAATGAGGATATACCCAAAACTGCTTTTCGGACGAGATACGGACATTATGAGTTCGTAGTGATGCCGTTTGGAGTTACTAATGCTCCGGCAATATTCATGGACCTTATGAATCGGATTTTCTCGGCATTTCTCGACAGATTTGTGATCGTCTTCATCGACGACATCCTTATTTATTCGAGGACTTCCGAAGAGCATGCAGAGCACCTGGGTATAGTATTACAGATTCTTCAGAAAGAACAACTGTATGCTAAATTTTCTAAATGTGAGTTCTGGCTGAATCAAGTGTCATTCTTGGGACATATCATCTCCAAGGACGGAGTGATGGTCGACCCAATTAAAATTGAGGCCGTAAGTAATTGGTCCAGACCCAAGAATGCCAGTGAGGTCAGAAGTTTTCTGGGGTTAGCAGGTTACTACAGAAAATTCGTAGAGAATTTCTCTCGGATTGCAGCCCTATGACAGCTCTTACAAAGAAGATAAGAAATATATCTGGACCGACGAATGCGAGAAGAGTTTCTCTGAACTGAAAAGGAGACTGACTAGCGCTCCTATATTGACTCTTCCGGAAAATGATACGGGTTTCGATATGTACAGCGACGCATCCAAACTTGGACTCGGAGCTGTACTTATGCAAAATGGGAAGGTAATTGCCTATGCCTCTAGGCAACTGAAGGAACATGAAAAGAATTATCCTACCCATGATTTGGAATTAGCAGCGGTGGTCTTTGCGCTGAAAACATGGAGGCATTATTTATATGGTACTCAGTGCAAGGTCTTTACTGATCACCAGAGTCTGCGGTATTTCTTCACCCAGAAAGACCTGAATATGCGACAACGCCGATGGCTCGAGTTGGTCAAGGACTACGATTGTGAGATCCTGTACCATCCGGGAAAAGCCAACAAGGTAGCCGATGCTCTGAGTAGAAAATCATGTGCTACTTTAATATCTTTGTCGGCTTTGTCACAACCCTTAGGGAAAGAGATTATGGATTTCGGAATCGAGATTATATCGGGACAGCTTTCTACTCTACAGATTGCGCCGACATTATTTGATGGTATTCTGGAGAAGCAGAATCTTGATCCGAGTCTTCAGAGAATCAAGCAAGAGATTCTTGAAGGCAAGGGCGAGGGATTCCGGATTTCCGATAGTGGAGTTTTATATCTCCGGGATCGATTATGCGTTCCCGACGACTCCGACTTACGGACAAGGATACTCGAGGAAGCTCACGGCACACCTTACGCGATGCATCCTGGGTCTACCAAGATGTATCAAGATCTGAAAGGTAAATTTTGGTGGTCCGGCATGAAGAAAGATGTAGCCCATTATATTAGCATGTGTTTGACCTGCCAGAGGGTCAAAGCAGAACACCAGAGACCTGGGGGAGTTCTGCAGCCTCTACCTATTCCCGAGTGGAAATGGGAGGACATATCTATGGATTTTATATCAGGGCTGCCTCGGACTACAAATGGATATGATAGTATATGGGTATTGTAGACCGGCTGACCAAGTCCGCGCATTTTCTGGCTATCAGGATGACTTATTCAGTTGAGCAGCTGGCGCAACTGTACGTCAAGGAAATTATCCGACTACACGGGGTTCCCAAGACCATTTCTCTGATAGGGATGGTCGATTTACTTCTGATTTTTGGGGACACGTGCAGAAGGCCCTTGGCACGAAGCTGAAGTTCAGTACAGCCTTCCACCCCAGACTGACGGGCAGACTGAACGAGTAAACCAGATACTAGAAGATATGTTACGGCTTGCGTCTTGGACTTCAAGGGAAGCTGGTGTCGATACCTGAGCCTGGCAGAGTTTGCTTATAACAACAGTTATCAGGCTACTATCGGGATGGCACCGTACGAAGCACTGTACGGAAGAAAATGCAGATCTCCTTTATGCTGGCATGAGAGTGGTGAAAAGAAGGGAGATGGGACTCCAGATTGATATTATTGATGAGACCACTCAGGCCATAAAGAATATCCGCCAGAGGATAGAGACTGCTCAGAGTCGGCAAAGAGCTACGCTGATAGCGACGCGACCGCTTCGAGTTCGATTTGGGGATTCGGTATTTTCTGAAGGTAGCCCCTATGAAAGGGGTGATGAGATTCGGAAAGAAGGGGAAACTGAGTCCGCGATACGTGGGACCCTACCAGATTTTGAGACGAGTAGGCAAAGTGGCCTACGAACTGGAGTACCGCCAGAAATGGCGGCTATCCACAACGTCTTCCACGTGTCGATGCTCAAGAAGTGATCCCCTGATGCAATTCAAATTATAGAACCCCCACCAGTGCAAGAACAAGAGAGTCCTAGTTCCGAACGCGACCGATCCAGATCCTTGATCGGGGATTTAAAAGACTAAGGAACAAGGAAATATCCTTAGTAAAGGTTCTGTGGCGGAACGAGCAGTTCGAAGAAGCCACCTGGGAACAAGAAGATATGATGCGATCAAAGTATCCGGAACTATTTTAAAGTTCGGGACGAACTTTTTATAAGGTGTGTAGGATTGTAACACCCCAATTTTTACAATCTGAATACCTGGGGAATTGTTTAAAGTTCGGGACGAACTTTCTATAAAGAGGGGAGGATTGTAACACCCCAAATTTGTCAATGTAAAATCATGACAATGTAGGAAAATGGTTATAATGAAATGATATAAATTTCATGCAATCACATGCTATAAAAATGTTATGAATGCATGAAATATTATATGCATGAAATATTATATTCATGAAATATTATTATCATGAAATATTAGCATGAAATATTATATTCATGAAAATGAATATTAAAAATATTATGAAATAATATTTTTGGGATATTATGAAATATTCTGAATTCATAAAATATTATTCATATTATGAATTTCATGATGGGCTTGGTTTATTGGGCTTGGAAATGAATGGTGCTAAAAAGAAAGTGCAAAGTGGAGGGAGCAAGGATTGAACCTTGGACCTCCTAGTTGCACTCACCATGTATAACCAATGAACCAAGCAATATTTCATGTAGAAGGAGAAAGGAACATGCTTGTTAAGTGGGTAAGAGTGAAGAGACATGTCTTTTCATGAGAAAAGTATAAATAGGTGGAAGTTGGAGCAACTTCCTTCTTTCCTTTTCTTCTTCCTCTTCATCTTCCAAAACCGAAACCTCTCTTCTTCCTTCTTCCAATTTTCGAAAAACCTTAGGCAAGGGTTCTAACCCTAGGGCAAATTCAAGAGGGAGAAAATCCAAGTGATCTTGTCATCTACCAAGACCAAGGATTCTTAGAAAGAAGATTTGGAAGAAAAAGATCTTTCACATACCCCTTCAAGTGTAGGGTACCCTACGGTCTAAAGAATTTCCAGCGCTAGGATGTAAGTATCCTCTCGCCTGTGGCATAATGGTTATTGAATGTATGTTTGTTTCATCCCTTTGAAAATTTGCAAGAACTTCCCTAGTGGAAGTTCCGGCCAACTCTTGTAAGGGGTCCAAGAGAAGGTTTTTGATCCAACTTGATGCATGGGAAGACCTTAAGATTTAGGGTATACATGTAGATAGATTTTCTTCAAGGTATCAAGAACAAAACCTAGGGTTTTGTCCTTTAATGGGTTTCGGCCACCTATGCTTGGAGTCCAAGAAGGCTTTTGATCATACTTTGATACATGCTAGTACCCCTAGGAACTTTATACTCATATGTGATGTTTCCAAATTTTTGGAAAGACAAGAATTAGGGTTTTAGTGCCCTACAACTTTCGGCCAAGCATGATAGAATTAGGGTTTGGGGATTTTATGATTTTCTCTAATGGATTCATGCTTAGGAATGTAGATCAAGTGTTTGAATATATGTTTGTATGAATATTTGATACTCTTACCCTATGAAACTAGGGTTAGGGTTTAGATAGGTTTTGGCCAAGACCTAGGGATTAGGGTTAGTGAATGCTAA
>JAGFNQ010001974.1:0-96792 GCA_024364735.1 Boesenbergia rotunda | reverse complement strand
AGTGGCAGAGACTTAAGCCGGAAAAGTTCTCAGGCACCTGCGAGCCCTGGGCTGCTCAGGCCTGCTCAAGACAGTTGAGAGCACAGTGGAATTATTAGACTGGCCCGAGCATGAGAAAATTAAGTGTGTCTCGCTCTGCCTCACTGGCGATGCCAGGATATGGTGTGGAACGGGTAAAAGCTAGAAGGTCAGTGGATCAGATGAAGTGGAAGGACTTCGAGTCCGAATTCTGTTCCGGACAACACTGCCCTCGGGTGAGGTGATGCCCTCTACCCAAATGTTGCGTGCCGCACCGATCAGAATCGCAGATAGGGAACTCTACTGCGATCTGATAGTGCTTGATATGTCGGATTATGATCTGATATTGGGCAGGATTTCTTGATAAATACGGCGCTTCTATCGAGTGCCGTAAACGAAGGGTTATCTTCCGACCCGAGACGGGAATTCTCTTTGAATTTATCGGCGAGCCGAAGAAGAAGACTGGCAAATTCTTATCGGCTCTGAAAGCAAGGAAAATGTTAGAGAATGGATGTTCTGGATTTCTAGCTCATGTGGTTGATACTACGTCCTACAGAGGACCCGAAGCTAGAAGACGTCAAGTCGTATGCAACTATCCAGAGGTATTTCCTGATGACTTACCTGGGTTAGCACCTGGAAGAGATGTTGAATTTGCTATTGATTTGATTCCTGGTACTAACCCATCTCGAAGGCACCATACCGAATGGCGCCGACTGAATTGAAGGAATTGCAAGGACAGCTACAAGAGCTTCTCGACAAGGGACTTATTCGCCCTAGTCATTCCCCCTGGGGAGCTCCCGTACTGTTCGTCAAGAAGAAGGACGGGTCGATGCGTATGTGTATCGACTATCGGGCATTAAACAATGTGACCATAAAGAACAGGTACCCTCTACCCAGGATAGATGACCTGTTCGATCAGTTAAAGGGAGCTACGGTTTTCTCTAAGATCGATCTGAGGTCTGGTTATCACCAAGTCCGGGTGAAAAATGAGGATATACCCAAAACTGCTTTCCGGACGAGATACGGACATTATGAGTTCGTAGTGATGCCGTTCGGAGTTACTAATGCTCCGGCAATATTCATGGACCTTATGAATCGGATTTTCTCGGCATTTCTCGACAGATTTGTGATCGTCTTCATCGACGACATCCTTATTTATTCGAGGACTTCCGAAGAGCATGCAGAGCACCTGGGTATAGTATTACAGATTCTTCAGAAAGAACAACTGTATGCTAAATTTTCTAAATGTGAGTTCTGGCTGAATCAAGTATCATTCTTGGGCATATCATCTCCAAGGACGGAGTGATGGTCGACCCAATTAAAATTGAGGCCGTAAGTAACTGGTCCAGACCCAAGAATGCTAGCGAGGTCAGGAGTTTTCTGGGGCTAGCCGGATATTACAGAAAATTCGTAGAGAACTTCTCTCGAATTGCGGCTCCTATGACAGCTCTGACAAAGAAAGATAAGAAATATATCTGGACCGACGAATGCGAGAAGAGTTTCTCTGAACTGAAAAGGAGACTGACTAGCGCTCCTATATTGACTCTTCCGGAAAATGATACGGGTTTCGATATGTACAGCGACGCATCCCAACTTGGACTCGGAGCTGTACTTATGCAAAATGGGAAGGTAATTGCCTATGCCTCTAGGCAACTGAAGGAACATGAAAAGAATTATCCTACCCATGATTTGGAACTAGCAGCGGTGGTCTTTGCGCTGAAAACATGGAGGCATTATTTATATGGCACTCAGTGCAAGGTCTTTACTGATCACCAGAGTCTGCGGTATTTCTTCACCCAGAAAGACCTGAATATGCGACAACGCCGATGGCTCGAGTTGGTCAAGGACTATGACTGTGAGATCCTGTACCATCCGGGAAAAGCCAACAAGGTAGCCGATGCTCTGAGTAGAAAATCATGTGCTACTTTAATATCTTTGTCGGCTTTGTCACAACCCTTAGGGAAAGAGATTATGGATTTCGGAATCGAGATTATATCGGGACAGCTTTCTACTCTACAGATTGCGCCGACATTATTTGATGGTATTCTGGAGAAGCAGAATCTTGATCCGAGTCTTCAGAGAATCAAGCAAGAGATTCTTGAAGGCAAGGGCGAGGGATTCCGGATTTCCGATAGTGGAGTTTTATATCTCCGGGATCGATTATGCGTTCCCGACGACTCCGACTTACGGACAAGGATACTCGAGGAAGCTCACGGCACACCTTACGCGATGCATCCTGGGTCTACCAAGATGTATCAAGATCTGAAAGGTAAATTTTGGTGGTCCGGCATGAAGAAAGATGTAGCCCATTATATTAGTATGTGTTTGACCTGCCAGAGGGTCAAAGCAGAACACCAGAGACCTGGGGGAGTTCTGCAGCCTCTACCTATTCCCGAGTGGAAATGGGAGGACATATCTATGGATTTTATATCAGGGCTGCCTCGGACTACAAATGGATATGATAGTATATGGGTAATTGTAGACCGGCTGACCAAGTCCGCGCATTTTCTGGCTATCAGGATGACTTATTCAGTTGAGCAGCTGGCGCAACTGTACGTCAAGGAAATTGTCCGACTACACGGGGTTCCCAAGACCATCGTCTCTGACCGAGACGGTCGATTTACTTCTGATTTTTGGGGACACGTGCAGAAGGCCCTTGGCACGAAGCTGAAGTTCAGTACAGCCTTTCACCCCCAGACTGACGGGCAGACTGAACGAGTAAACCAGATACTAGAAGATATGTTACGGGCTTGCGTCTTGGACTTCAAGGGAAGCTGGTGTCGATACCTGAGCCTGGCAGAGTTTGCTTATAACAACAGTTATCAGGCTACTATCGGGATGGCACCGTATGAAGCACTATACGGAAGAAAATGCAGATCTCCTTTATGCTGGCATGAGAGTGGTGAAAAGAAGGAGATGGGACTCCAGATTGATATTGTCAATGAGACCACTCAGGCTATTAAGAATATCCGCCAGAGAATAGAGACTGCACAGAGTCGGCAGAAGAGCTACGCTGATAAGCGACGCAGACCGCTCGAGTTCGAGGTTGGGGATTCGGTATTTCTGAAGGTAGCCCCTATGAAAGGGGTGATGAGATTCGGAAAGAAGGGGAAACTGAGTCCGCGATACGTGGGACCCTACCAGATTTTGAGACGAGTAGGCAAAGTGGCCTACGAACTGGAGTTACCGCCAGAAATGGCGGCTATCCACAACGTCTTCCACGTGTCGATGCTCAAGAAGTGTATCCCTGATGCAATTCAAATTATAGAACCCCCACCAGTGCAAGAACAAGAGAGTCCTAGTTCCGAACGCCGACCGATCCAGATCCTTGATCGGGAATTTAAAAGACTAAGGAACAAGGAAATATCCTTAGTAAAGGTTCTGTGGCGGAACGAGCAGTTCGAAGAAGCCACCTGGGAACAAGAAGATATGATGCGATCAAAGTATCCGGAACTATTTTAAAGTTCGGGACGAACTTTTTATAAGGTGTGTAGGATTGTAACACCCCAATTTTTACAATCCTGAATACCTGGGGAATTGTTTAAAGTTCGGGACGAACTTTCTATAAGAGAGGGAGGATTGTAACACCCCAAATTTGTCAATGTAAAATCATGACAATGTAGGAAAACGGTTATAATGAAATGATATAAATTTCATGCAATCACATGCTATAAAATGTTATGAATGCATGAAATATTATATGCATGAAATATTATATTCATGAAATATTATTATCATGAAATATTAGCATGAAATATTATATTCATGAAAATGGAATATTAAAAATATTATGAAATAATATTTTTGGGATATTATGAAATATTCTGAATTCATAAAATATTATTCATATTATGAATTTCATGATGGGCTTGGTTTATTGGGCTTGGAAATGAATGGTGCTAAAAAGAAAGTGCAAAGTGGAGGGAGCAAGGATTGAACCTTGGACCTCCTAGTTGCACTCACCATGTCATAACCAATGAACCAAGCAATATTTCATGTAGAAGGAGAAAGGAACATGCTTGTTAAGTGGGTAAGAGTGAAGAGACATGTCTTTTCATGAGAAAAGTATAAATAGGTGGAAGTTGGAGCAACTTCCTTCTTTCCTTTTCTTCTTCCTCTTCATCTTCCAAAACCGAAACCTCTCTTCTTCCTTCTTCCAATTTTCGAAAAACCTTAGGCAAGGGTTCTAACCCTAGGGCAAATTCAAGAGGGAGAAATCCAAGTGATCTTGTCATCTACCAAGACCAAGGATTCTTAGAAAGAAGATTTGGAAGAAAAAGATCTTCACATACCCTTCAAGTGTAGGGTACCCTACGGTCTAAAGGAATTTCCAGCGCTAGGATGTAAGTATCCTCTCGCCTGTGGCATAATGGTTATTGAATGTATGTTTGTTTCATCCCTTTGAAAATTTGCAAGAACTTCCCTAGTGGAAGTTTCGGCCAACTCTTGTAAGGGGTCCAAGAGAAGGTTTTTGATCCAACTTGATGCATGGGAAGACCTTAAGATTTAGGGTATACATGTAGATAGATTTTCTTCATGGTGTAAAGAACAAAACCTAGGGTTTTGCCCTTTAATGGGTTTCGGCCACCTATGCTTGGAGGTCCAAGAAGGGGATTTTTGATTAAGCTTCGATATATGTTAGTACCCCTAGGGACTTTATACTCATATGCGATATTTCCAAATTTTTGGAAGGACAAGAATTAGGGTTTTAGTGCCCTACAACTTTCGGCCACCCCCTTGGAGGGAGGCCTTGGTCCCTTTGGTTATAAGAATACATTCCTTAAAACTTAACGTAAATGTGTATGGGTTTTCTTAATGGTGTTATGTACAAAATTCTAGGGTTACCCCATGTGTAGGTTTCGGCCAAGAGAAGAATGGCTAGAGTTTTTGTGATGCTTGATATCCTATTATGTTCCCATGATTAGAATGGTAGATAAAATGTTGTATATACATGTGTGTTGTTTCGTGAATGATGACTTGTCCAAGAACCCTAGAAACCCCACCTTATCATTCGGCCACCCCTTGCAAATTAGGGTTAGTGAATGCTAATCCCAATATGAGATATAAACCATGTTTCAATTGTTAACATGAAAGGTACTTGAGGTGTTTGTAGAAATGCTTGCATGAATGCTTGCTTGGAAAACCAAATTCCCTTACTTGTATGTTTCGGCCAACCCTAGTTCTAGGGTTGGGAAGTACCTAATGAGACCATGAAGCATGCTATTACATATGTGATATGTGTATAAATTATGTGACCTATCTTGTTAGGTATAAAAGCATGCCTTATAGCCCATGGGGCACTCTTATGACATGAACATGATGTGGATGATAATATGCATAAAAAGGTTACTCTATTAAAACTGGGATCAAGAGCACCCGAATGCGTGGTGTGTCCCTGGGGGATCAAGAGCACCCGAAGGCGTGGTGTGTCCCTTTGAGAAGTGATTAAGAGTACCTTTAGGCATATACTTATATGAGTAATTGCATGATAAATTATTTTACTTTGGAAAGTTGTCTACCCGACTCGGAAGGGGGTCGTTAAACAAATCCAATGAGCATGTTAAGGTCATGGCATTGGTAGGACGGAAGGGTCCTGCTCTAATTAGATTGGTGGCTCGCTACCCCAATTTATTAGGGAACGCGCATGATGATGTGGTACGACAACTGGGCCCTGGATGATGATATGTTATTTTGAAGTACTTACCGTTATGGAACTGTTTTGAAAAAACATACTTTTCTCATCATGTGATGATCTTGTTCTGTAAAGTACTTAGAGATATTTGATGTGATGCTTTGATGAGATGCTTATGGGGCTTATAATCTTGTTCTATCTTGATTACTGTGTACATGATATGATGTATCGATATGATTTTGCGAGTAGGCCCGGATTCTTACTAAGCATGTTTTGCTTACTAGTTCCTGTTATTTTTTCTTATGCTGCAGATAGCGGTAAGAAATACTCGAACTAAAGGAAGAGGCAGAGGGAAGGTTGGAGGATGTGTGTGGTGATGGCTCGGGAAAGGATGAAAGATTCTATCTACCTTAGTTTGTCTAGAATCTAACTGCTTCCTATGAAAGATTGAAATTGTATTGCTATACTCTGAATGTATGATGATTGTGACTACTCTACTGTTAGAGATATGAAACCTAAACCATGTTAGCTAATACTATCATTAATGTCTAAATATTGTAATATGCATGCTAAGTAAAATGTTAGATAATTGCCATTTTCTATTCCTTATGAATGCTTCTTTTGTATATGCCTCTTTTGCATGTATCTAAGGCTAGATAACCTTTGCTATGTGCTTACTTGAGATTTCATGCTATAGTGTGTTAAATGCTTTCCATATTAGGTTGTAAATGCATGTAGATATAAATGAATTATTTGATTGGAAAACCTTGCTTGGTAATTTAGTGTTCAATAAGCATGCTTATTACTAGTTCATGTATTGTAACTGTTTTGTTTGGATATACATGTTTAATATGATTGCATGATATGAATGTGTGGACCCGTAACCCCGCCTTTAGGGTAGATATAAGGTCGGGCGTTACAACCTAGGTACTTGATACTGGGTGTAGCTCACATATATGTAATGACATATAGGGGCTAAGGAATAGAAGAAGACTCGTCAAAGGAGAAGCGAATTTGCGAGTTGGAAATGGAGCAAAGATTGCTGCTGTTGCCATCGGAACATATTTGCTAAAGCTCCCTACTGGACGTGTCTTAGAATTGGATAATTGTTATTTTGTTCCTTCGTTAATAAAGAACATTGTATCTATTTCATGTTTGAATGAAAAGGGTTATCATTTAACTTTTAGTAACAATTGTTGTTACATAACTTTAAATGGCGTTCTTTATGGGAATGGAACTTTGTGCAATGGTATCTACACGTTAGATTTATCCAGTGACGTTTCCAATATCAAAGTTAGCAACAAACGTGCTCGAATAAATAATCGAATAGACTCCTACATGTGGCATTGTCGTCTTGGCCATGTAAGTAAGAAGCGCATGACCAAATTACACCGAGGTGGAATTTTGGAATCATTTGAACCAGGTTCATTTGATACATGCGAATCATACTTAAAAGGCAAGATGGCCAAATTACCCTTTTCCGGAAAAGGCAATCCAGTGGGAGAATTGCTTGGTCTAATACATACTGATGTATGTGGACCAATGTCAACTCTTGCACAAGGAGGCTATAGCTACTTCATCACCTTTATCGATGATCACTCACGATTCGGGTATGTGTTCTTGATGAAACACAAATCTGAAGCTTTTGAGAAATTCAAAGAGTTCAGAAATGAAGTAGAGAAACAGCTTGGTAAAAGTATTAAGATACTTCGATCCGATCGGGGTGGTGAATACTTAAGTCAAGAGTTTCAAGATTATCTTAGAGATAATGGGATATTGTCCCAATGGACTCCGCCGTATACACCACAGCATAATGGTGTATCTGAGAGGCGCAACCGAACCTTGATGGACATGGTTAGGTCGATGATGAATCATGCAACTCTTCCAAAATCCTTTTGGGGTTATGCACTAAAGACAGCTGTTTACTTGCTAAACAGAGTCCCGACCAAGGTAGTCTCAACTACTCCATATGAGACATAGAATAGTAAGAAACCTCACTTAACTCACCTTAAGATATGGGGTTGTCCTGCTTATGTGAAGCGGACTGTATCAGACAAATTGGATGCTAAGTCTGATAAATGTCTATTTATTGGATACCCTAAGGAAACGAAGGGTTACCAATTCTATCATCCCTTGGAACAAAAGGTATTTATTTCAAGGCATGCTGTATTTCTGGAAAGAGAATTTCTTTTACAAGAAAACAGTTGGAGTGGCATTGAACTTGATGAAGTTCAAGAAACTCCAATAGACATTACAGAGACACCTAGTCTAGACCCACAACCAATAACTCATAATGATGAGCTATCAGTTGAACCTAAAACAACACCACCTCTTCGTAGGTCTGATAGGACACGCAATATTCCAGACACTAGTACAAAAAAGACCTTTAACAACGGCTTTTAACACCGGTTGTATTAAAACCGGTGTTAAAAAAAAGGCGGTGGCATTTTTGTAATTATTTGAACTTTAAAATACTTTTAACACCGGTTCTTTTAACAACCGGTGTTAAAAATATATTTAACTACGGTTTTATAAATAACCGGGGTCATATGTTATAATTATTTGAACTTTAAAATACTTTTAACACCGGTTCTTTTAACAACTGGTGTTAAAAATATATTTGACTATGGTTTTGTAAATAACCGTGGTCATATGTTTTTCGCGCGCATGCCTTCACTAGTAGAATTTTTGATAATAGACTTCGCCAATAATTACTTCGGCGACAATTAATGACGAAGTAATATATATTAATAAACTTCAATAATAAAATTGGCGTAGTAAATAAAGTTTTAGACTTCATAAATTATAAAAATGGATTTTACTTCTAATTTTTAATAACAATTGCTTCAGAATTTTTATTTAATGAAGTAATAAGGCATACAATAAAATTTATAATTTTAAATGGTGAAGTAATAGAATTGAATAGGTGAAACAAAATAAAATCTGTATCGGTTTATATATATATATATATATATATATATATATATATATATATATATATATATATATATATATATATATATATATATATATATAATATATATATATATATATATATATATATATATATATATATTATAGAGAAAACTTCTCTATTAAAACCTCACAGCTCCCGTGCCCTAGCCTAAACCCATAGCCCGATCCCTTTCTCCTCCCCTCTTCGCCCGACGCCGCCGAGCCGCCCTCCCCTTCATCGCCAATGCCGCCGATCTCCCCCAGTCGGTCGCCGCCCCTCATCGTCGGTGCCAAGCCCAAGCCGACGTCGCCCCCTCTCCCGATCTCTCTCTCTCCCTTGCTCTCCTTTTCGTCGGAGACGAGCACCGGCTCTCACGCACGGTGATATCAGCGATCTGGCGAAGGGAGCCGCCGGGCGCATCTTCCTTGCGCAACGATCGCTGCCTCTTCATCGGATAGAGCTGTCGGAGCCCTAGCCAACCATCTACTCTCGTGTTGGTTCTGATCCAGAGTTTGTGTCCTTGCGGAAATCCCTTCTCTTGGCGGAAGTTGGAGAAAGAATAAGGTGAAGTTCATCAGAGAAGATGATCTCCACCTGGGTTCTCTGCAGCGCAGTCGAGTCTTCCTCCTTGAGGTTTCTTGGCCACGGGAAGAAGGGGCAAGTGCTTTGCAAGGGGCACTAAACTAAGCTTTTCATTTGGTTAAATGTAACTTACAAGTGGCAAACATTTGTTTTTTAAGTGATAGACACTTTAGATATACATGTTACTAATAAGTACGGTGTTTTTTTTACATTGTCATATACATTTGATAGTTGACATAATTCGTTCAACTTACACTGATGGCCAGCTATGCTCCTATTTGTGCATTTTGGCTTAGAATCTAAAATTTTATGTTGCTCTTTATCTATGCATGATTTGTGTGTATTTCCTTGTTGATCATATAATTATTGAAGTAATCTAGCAATTAAATATACTGAGATTGTTCTACTTTCATGGTTAGCCACACCGCAAATGATTGGTATGCTTGGTAGCTCTTATCCTACATCAGGAGGATCACTATCTCGGAGCTAAGGTGGGAATAATCTTTTAAGCTTTATGGGAATGTTGAATACCATCAATGCAGCTGATAGTTCTCCTTTTGATATGAATGATTTTCCTCAATTAACTTCAAGGCCAAGCTCAGCAGGAGGTCAACAATGACACTTATATGTAAGTTGTATGGACTGCTGCTCCTTCCAAGTTACATTAGAATGTCATGGCATTATTATTTTTAATTCTTGTTTAGGTGGTAGATCAGATTTTTCAGTGGATTTCCATCAAAAGGAACAACTTCATGAAAATATTTCTACCATGCAGTCTCAACATTTACCCATAAGTTAAACTGTGGCGAACTTTTGGAATTGGCTTTATCTATGTTGATCATGTTTCTTCATTCATTTGGTAGTTTGATATCAATCAGATGACACGATCTGGCGGATTTAGCTTAGGAGGAACTTTCCCATCTAACCTTCAGCAACAGCAGCTGCATACTACCACATCCCATAGTGGTGAGCTTTCTTTTGCCCCTGGAAACACTCAAGACCTACGTTCACATGGCTCTGATTTCTTTCCTTCTCATGGTAATTATCATTCACAGGTACCTTGCCTTGTCTTATGTATTTCTTTAGATAGTTTAATCTTTATTAATGCTATGGATTAAATGGTTTTGCCCTCAACTTTATACAGATTCAAAACAGTGGAGACCCTAGTATTGGGTTAAGACCTTTGAACTATCCTACACCAGCTTCTGGTATGAGTATGTATGCACACTGTTGCATTGTTTATAGTGGATTCTACAAATTCCTAGCGCAACAAGCTACATGGGATGCATTGGGAAGGACAAATTTGGAGAGGAAATGAAGTAAAATTCAAATGCTGCAGGTGTTAATGTAAGTCTACCCTTGCTGGCTTATTTTTCTTGCTATTTTATCATTCTTCTATAGTTCTCTACTAGATATTCTCTTGGCTTCATTTATTAGGTTCACTATTACGAGGATGAAACTGCTCCAACTGGTACATGTGTTGTCTGTGTTGTTGGTGGTGAAAGGTGAATTCTGTTTCTTCCTTCTCCTGTATATCGATTCTTATGATTAAAACAAACTTCTTCCTTATACCATATATGTTTTATTATTTTTTAGCTATAGGATACCCAGAATTCTCATATAATTTGGAGTTTGTGTATAACTTGAGTTTGATTGTTGTACCAATTTGCTGATATAAGCACACAGTAGAAATATAGAATGATAGAAAAATTATAGTTAGTTACTTTGATAAATGTTGTACCAATTTGCCTTAGTGATTTGTAGAAAATTTATAGTTAGTTACTTTGATAAAGCACCACTTTCAAATAAAATGATAGAAAATAAGTTAAGGTAGTTTGAAATTAGATAGTTATAGTTCTCATATCAACTAGAGTTGAAACTATAAGGTTATACAGAGACAATTGTATTTAGCACAGTTATTTCTGATATATAAAGATTTACAGAAGATAATGCTGTGGTATGGTTTGGTTAACTTAATAAGAACTGAAAATAACGTATCCTAAATTTTATTCAAATCTAATAGTTGAAACGTGGATAGTATTCACATCAGGAATTATTAGAAATTCAGACTACATGATAAAGTATAGGATAGTTTAATGTAAAAATTAGAGGTTGCTAATTTTGACAGCTTGCAGTATTACTAATTAATGTAAAAGTTAGAGACCACTAGAATTGATTTCCATTAGTGTTCTTCCTTACATTGTAGCTTCAATTGCTTACATATATACTATCTCCAATGCACACGAAAAGTTTGGCCACCCTCAAACACTAAGTAAGCTCCAAATTGTGAATGATTGATTATATTGCTTCTCTCTCCGTAGCATTATTTGATATTTTTTCATTGGAATTTTCTCACAGTTGCTTCGCAATCGACTGGTAGCCACTGCACGCCAAAGCATGAAAAGAAATTCAAGCTTGACTCAAGTACTGTATGGAAATATGCAAGACGCTTATAAGAGATGGAATGCTAAGCTGGTCGAAGTTTTGCAACGTACTCCTCACTATTTGATCTTGGACTAGACCGTTTACTTGCAAACTCGTGTGCCAAGCTTCTACATTGTCTTTGCTTGGAAAATCACATAGCGAGTAGGAGTATAATGTGTTATTTGATTTACATTTTGCTTTTGTTGAAAGAAAAATGGATAGTTGTAAAATACATGGATTGTTTTGTTTTTGAAACTAATTAGATGTTGCATTTACTTAATTCATGGTGTGTTATTGATTATGGATAACCTATTATATTATTGTGTTCTTTTATATGTCTAGAAAAATTATAAATAAAAATAAATATGAAATTTATATAAAAAATTAAGACTTTTGACACCGGTTATTTCTAGAACCGGTGTTAAAACATCATTTTTAACACCGGTTGTTTCCAGAATCGGTGTTAAAAATGATGTTTTAACACCGGTTGTTTCCAGAACCGGTGTTAAAAATGATGTTTTAACACCGGTTGTTTCCAGAACTGGTGTTAAAAATGATGTTTGAACGCCGGTTATTTAAAATAACCGGTGTCTAAAATGGCTTTCCCTCCTCATAATTGAACTTTTAACAACGGTTATTAACCGGTGTTAAATCTATATATTACACCGGTTTGTTAATCGGTGTTAAAAGTCTATACTTACAATGCCGGCTGGATCAACACCGGTTCCAGAACCGGTGTTAAAAGTCGAAAATAACCGGTGTTAAAAGCCTTTTTTCCACTAGTGAGAGAGATACAGATTTCTTATAAGTGAATCGAACGACGTGTTACTCATAAGCGATGACGAACCTATCAGTTATGAAGATGTTCTGAAAAATTCAGAAAGGGACAAATGGCTTGAAGCCATGAAGTCGGAAATGGATTCCATGTACGAAAATCAAGTATGGGACTTGGTTAACCCACCTGAAGGGATTAAGCCCATAGGGTGCAAGTGGGTTTTCAAGAAGAAAACCGACATGGAAGGTAATGTTGTTACCTTTAAAGCTAGATTAGTGGCAAAAGGATATCGTCAAAAATAAGGAATTGATTATGACGAAACCTATTTCCAGTAGCTATGCTTAAATCCATTCGGATGCTCCTAGCCATAGCAGCTCATTATGATTATGAGATATGGCAAATGGATGTGAAAACAGCTTTCCTTAATGGAAACCTGCTTGAGGATGTATACATGATACAACCTGAAGGTTTCACATCGGTTGATAAAACCAAAGTATGCAAGCTTCGACGATCCATATATGGACTGAAGCAAGCATCCAGGAGCTGGAACATCCGTTTTGATGAGACAATCAAAGAGTTTGATTTCTCACAAAATCCTGACGAACCTTGTGTGTACAAGAAGGTTAGTGGGAGTGCCGTCGTATTCCTAGTATTATATGTCGATGACATATTACTTATAGGAAACGATATATCAGTCTTACAAATAATTAAAATTTGGTTGTCCAAAACTTTCTCCATGAAAGACCTGGGAGAAGCAACCTATATCCTTGGAATTAGAATCTATAGAGATAGATCAAAACGGTTGCTTGGTCTTTCGCAGTCTACATATATAGATCGAGTGCTAAAAAGGTTTAGCATGTCGGAATCCAAGAAAGGTTACCTTCCCATCAGGCATGGGATCAACCTTTCAAAGTCTATGTGTCTGCGCACAGAAGACGAGAGGATTTGCATGAATAAGATTCCTTATGCATCCGCGATAGGATCTATCATGTATGCTATGTTATGTACTAGGCCCGATGTATCGTATGCTCTGAGCGTCATAAGCAGATACCAGTCGGATCCGGAATGGATCATTGGGCGGCTGTCAAGACAATCCTTAAGTACTTAAGAAGAACTAAGGATGTGTTCCTAATATATGGAGAAGGAGATATGGTAATACGTGGGTATACAGATGCCAGTTTCCAGACAGATAAGGATGACTCCAAATCTCAGTCTGGATACGTATTTACTTTGAATGGAGGCGCAATAAGTTGGAAGAGTTCCAAACAAGACACCGTAGCGGATTCTACCACGGAAGCGGAATATATCGCAGCTTCGGAAGCAGTAAAGGAAGCAGTCTGGATCAAGAAGTTTATCTCCGAACTTGGTGTGGTTCCAACCATTGATGAAGCAGTGCCGGTTTACTGCGACAACATTGGAGCTATTGCACAAGCAAAAGAACCAAGGTCTCATCAGCGATCCAAACACGTGCTTCGCCGCTATCATCTGATCAGAGAGATTATAAGTAGGAATGATATACAAATTGAGAAAATTTTCACTGAAAGAAATTTAGCGGATCCTTTAACTAAGGCCTTGCCTCAAAGTAAGTTTGAGGGTCATGTTAGAGCCTGTGGTATTGGATACCGTAGCGATTGGCATTAGGCCAAGTGGGAGTTTGTTAGTAATATGAGAGAAGTGTCCTAAGGCAATCGCCTTATGATTGTAATCATTTACTTTAATAAATGAAAATTCACTATTTGAGTATACATGTTTGTGTATTTGATTGGGATCTTAAACTCATTTACTGAATGTCCACAATACAATTCACAGCATGAGAGAATTTGTGATGGAATCACAACTAGTGATTATCTCTACATGTGCAATTGTGAAGTCTTGAAAATATCCCTAGTCGATGAATTGATAAATACGGACACTGTCAATTCTGTTGAGACTAGCATGGGTTATTCTTTAATCAGCTGATTCTCACTGGCTGGTGACATTGGGATGTCCGGAGATAAACATGGATGCTAGTTAAGGGAACTAGTTCATTGGAGTGACTAGCTGTAAAACTTCACATGGTAGTCTATACATAGACATGTCAGTGAAGTTCTTACCGCAGCTTAAGTGCGATGTTCCTTTGACTTGCGGTGTTTAAGTCATCTTGGTCATGGAGACTTATACTTTAACATCTTAAGCAAGCATCTCTAAGGAGGTGTGGACCCAGGATGGTTGGGTATAAGCCGAAGTGCCCGAAGATGTTTGAACAGCCTACAAAGGATTCACCACTCCTTGCGAGGAGATGTATACCCAAGGCCTATCGTCGGATTATTACTCAAAGCCTCTGGCCAGAGCACGTCATGTTTAGAGTATGAGTCTCTTAAATACATGAGAGTAATTAGAAATCCAAAGGACGAGAGAACGTAACTTGGGCTAGGTGTGACGTAGTCAGCCTAGTGGGGACTGACACACACAGACCATGTCCTGAACCAAGTGGGTATAAGATGGTGAAGGGAATGAGGCATGATTCATTAGAGCTGCTGAAGGGTTTCAGAATAATTTCTGAGGTCAACCGTTGATCTTTCGATTAATTGGGGATCATGATGTACTACTAGGTGTCACTCATGATCGTTCTATAATTGGTTAATTATAGAAGGCCAACATAAATCGAAAGTCTATTTAGTCACACACACTACGAGTAATCCGAGGGATTTAAAATGAGTTGAAAATTAGATTTTCCAATCAAGAGAAATAAGTCGAATCTGAATTAATCAGAGGCGCAACGGAAGCTTAAAATGGCTAAGTCTTTTGAAGGCTTATTGGGCGAATTAAATGAGTTTAATTCGCGAGGGCTTTGGCTTGGTGTGGCCGGCCAAAGAGGGTGCCCACCCTCTTTGGTTTGGCCGGCCACCACAAGGAGAGAAAACCAATTAATTTAGTTTAAATTATAAAATAAATCAAGCGCGATTTGTTTTATAAAATTATGGATAAATAAATTAATTTATATAAAAAGATTTATATAAAGAAATTTATATAAAAAAATTGTAGAAATTTATTCTTTTTATGGAAATTAAAATGAACCATGAATTGGTTTAATTTTAATTTATAAAATCAATTATGAATTGATTTTTCCATGATAAGAAAAATTTATACAAATTTTATTCCATAATTAAAAGGAGAGATGTATTTGTTTTATTATAAAGTTAGTTATAATAAAACTTGGCATAACGGAATAATTCATAAGAAAATTTATAAGATAAATTTCTTATGAAAATTTATTCCATTAATTCCGTTAAAAGGGAGACTTGGCAATGGAGAGGCTACTATATAAAGGAACCAAAGGCAAGCCTTGAATTCCAATTAATCAAGAGATTAAGAAGCTCTCTCTCTCTCCCTTATTCTCTCCCTCTCCTTCTCTCCTCCTACTAGGGCCGGCGCCCCCCCTCCTCATCCTAGGGCCGGCGCACACCCCTCCTAGGGCCGGCGCACCCTAGGGTTGCCAAGTAGGTGCCAAAGAAGAAGAAGAAGAAGCGGGTCGCAACTCCTTCCTTCCCGGAATTTTGATTCCGTTACTTGGTGGTTAGTTTCCATCTTTCTCTCTTGTTTTTCTAGTTGTGCCTTTGGAGAATCTAGTAGTTCTCGTCGGCACAAAACTCGTGGCTTTGCGAAGTCATCCCGAAGAGAACTCGGCGTGGACGCGAATAGAGGTGAAGCTTCCAAGGGACGCTACGGTTGGATCTCGTCCCTTTCTTCGAGTTACGCGAGGTACAAAGTAAATTAGTTTACTTTTCCGCATAATTTTAATTTATGATCATGTCCACACATCATAAGGTCGCATGCTAGATACGTGGTTAAAAATAATTTGAGAAATTATTTATGCTAATTCTTCCGATGCACGTAAATATTTTAAAATTTACGAACCCGTATCCTTGTCAACATGCACCCGGTCCCAACACCTGGGGCTTAGTGCAATCCCCTACACCTGTAGAATCGCCTCCTATGCATGCTTCTTCAGTAATTTCTGTAGCAACAATATTAGAAAAATTAGGACCATCAATAACACTATCATCATAAAATAAAAGATGAGAAGGGTCCTGTAGTGCTTCAGAATCTTCTTCTTGAGCTGAACAATTTGGAAATGAATTTTGAATAAGAACTTCAAGAGGAATGCATGCTGTAGGTTTCCTCATTTTGATAACATTTTCTTCTTCTTCCACCAAATTTGCTAGATCACTTGAAGAAGGACTTGGCCATGCACTAGGGTCACCTTAAACTGATATAAAATCAACTCCGGGGCTGTTTTGAATGGGAAAATGGGATGCTAGAAATTTTTCAAGAAATTCGGCATTTGGAGTGTTTAAACTTGACTCAACCTCTTCATTCCCCAAAGCTAGATCACAATCATGCCCCTCAAAATTAAGAATAGCTTGAGAAGGTGCTTGTCCTGATCTTTGGGCTTTTATTTGATTCATTTGATCAACCAATTGTCCAAGGCGTCTTCCGATGTCTTGAATCATTTGTTGTTCTTGAAATGCGACATAAGGTTGCTGAAAATCAAGAGTAGGCTGTGCATTCTGAAATTGGAGCTGTTGGGGCTGCTCAAATGGGTGAATGGGCTGATTAAACTGCTGAAAATTGGGCTGGAATGATGGTTGAATTTGCTGAGAATTGTAGCCCTGGAAATCCTGGATCTGAGGTTGAAATTGTGGTGGTGAAAACTGAAATTGAGTGAGCTGAAAACTCTAATTTTGTGGATGGAAATTCTGGTTGCAAGGCTGGAATTGCTGTGGGAATTGATATGGTTGCTAAGAATTCAAATTATCTTGGTACCCTTGCTGAATTCCTTGAAAAGGTGATTGATTTTGTTGATAAGGTTGCTGAATTTGGGGCTGGTATTGATGAATTGGTTGCTCAAAACTCTGGAATTGTGGCTGCCCATTCTGAGTTTGCTGGAAAATTGGTTGACTTGGCTGAAAATCTTGCTGAAATTGTTGAAATTATGGCTGAAAAAACTGATATGTTTGCTGGAAATTCGAATAGGGCTGTTGGAAATCTTGATTTGGCTGCTGAAATTGCTGAAAAGGCTAAAATTGTGGCTGAAATTGCTGTGGTGGCTGATTGAAAGGTTGGTTCTGCTGAAAGTTTGAATCGGGCTGCTGAAATTGTTGGAAAGATTGACATTGTGGCTGCCCTTGCTGAAATTGATAGTTTGGTTGTTGAAAATTTGAATGAGATTGCTGAAAATACCGGTTTTGCTGCTGAAATTGTTGACATGGTTGCTAGTAAGTAGATGAATCACTGTTGGGTCTTTGTTGGGATTTCAAGTGCTTAATCTAATTTTTTAACTCCACCACTGCACCTTTGAGCTCTGATTGTGCATTTGAAAACATCTTGATCTTGCAGCCCTGTCACAAAATAAACAAGAAAAATGGCAGCAACCGTATACAAAAGATAAAGTACAAGAAAATAGAATCAAATGATATGTCCATAAGCACACAAGCAAAAATCAAACAAACTCGACTAGTAGTTCCCCGGCAACGGCGCTAAAAATTTTGATGACCGCTAACTAGGTGTCACGAATGTGGGTCTCAAAATTTAGATATGTATAAAGCTGGAAACCCTTTTTGCTATCAAAGAATGAAAACGTAGTAAAGGAGTCACAGGTCGTATTTTTCCTAGGGCTAGTTGAGGGTGCTTGATTCGAGCTCGAGTTTATGTGTCGTTGATATTTTTGGGTTTCAAATAAAATCTGGGTTTGATTTCAATTAGAAATGAAATCGCAATATAATGTAAGGAACTTAATCATGGAACTTAACCCAAGTAATTCAACCAATGAACTCAAACAAATGGAAGCTTAAATGCAACTTAGCCTAACTTGGAAAACCAATCTGATATAAAATCAAACCAAATTCTGATTGATACTAATGCAAGGAACTTCTTCAAGAATTATTACTCCAACCGAACCAAATGCAACTCAATCTTCAACCAAACTGATACAAAATCAGTGCCAAGACCTTACTTGATACAAAGTGCTAGCAATTGAAACTTGATACGCAAGGAGGAAGGAAACTATGTGCCGAAATGGAAGTCTGATACTATGTGCAGGAATTATAACTGACAACTTCGTAATGTTGCTGATCAATTTAGGACTGATCAATTCAGGAATTGAAACAATGCAGAAATGAAGCAAGGGGCTGATCAATTCAGGAATTTTCTTGATGCAGAAATGAATTGTAGGAATGCAGAAATGAAGTGCAATTTTTCAGAAATCGAATGCTGCAACACATTGGATGAATAGTCAAGCAGAGTAACTGAAATGACGCAAACGAATTTAGAGGAAATGAATGCATAGACAAACTGAATGCAGAAACAACATTTCAGCAGCAAATGAATGCGAAAACAAACGCAAATGAAACCAAATTTCAAAACTTAAACTGATGTGCAGAATTGAAGTGAATACACAGGGGTGACTGATACATAACAGCTGAATTAGTTGCAGAAATTATAGCTAAACTAAGTGCAGATATGAAGTGCAGAAATTATAGCTGAGCTAAGTGCAGAAATGAAGTGATACGCAAGGGACTTGATACGCAACAGGAACACCAATTGATACTCACGAATTGAAATTGCAGAACACATGAAATTAAGTGAAAGGATAACTAAACAAGCTCTATAGCTAATGGAAGTACAGATTCGAACCACTAATGAAAGCAGAAACAATCCAGAACCGAAACTAAAGCAACTGATGGAGAAATTCTGAAACAGAAATGAACTTCAGAAATGAAATTACAGCTAACAAATCGAAAATTCAATAAGAAAACTAATCCTCAATCACTCCCTCATCTCAAGCACTCCTTGACGTCACACAAGGGCGAGCCTCGAACCCGTAAGCTCCACAAACCATTGGGAAAACTCAATCTGCGATCAAATCCAAGCTCAACTCTGCTCAATTCTGAAAACCCATTCGATTCCCTTGATTCAACTGTGTCCACGTGCGATGGTGAGTTGGGGATGATCCGAGCACTCTAGGGAACCCCTCCAGATAGCTCAGGTGGAAGGAAGTGGAGCACAACCGATCCAAAGGCAGCAAATGGCAGAACTGAGGAAACCTCTCATCAGCTCTGTTTCTTGGGCAATTCTGAACTGGAAACCTCACGGATGAATCTTCCCGATGATCCAGCACCTGATCCAATGAAGAAATCGAGTGGTCGCGCCCCTTAGATGAAGAACAGCTTGAAGAAAACGAAGACTACTCGAAGAAGGAAGGCTTGCGGCGAAGACGCGACGAGCTGCAAAGGGGAGGAATTTTTTTGATTAAGTACTTAGGAATGAACGGTTGAGATTGTTTTGAGAAAATCCAACGGCTGATCTTTATCCGATCTGAACCAAACTTTGATGATGTTGATCAAGGGTTAGGATCTGCCTTGGGGTAGCTCGGATCTTCTTGATTTGTAATGGATGGCCCAGATCAACCTGATCTTTGGATGGACAGTCTAGAGCCCTCTGAGCTTGATCCAACGGTTGAATGATCTCTGATTGGGATGAAAATCTTAGATCTTGACCTTAGTGCTTGATCAACCCTAACCCTAGCTCGGATTGCCTCAGATGGTCCCAGATAGCTCAGATCTAGCAGTTTTTGAATCGGACGGCTCAGATTTGTATGAAGCTTAATTACTCGATCCGGGTCCACTTCCGACTCAAATTTGACCCAGCATAACCTAGGTCCATGATCCTTTCATGCCTACAAAAATAGATCAAAAATTTAGTGGCCAAATAATTCAAATGTGTAAAGATTTGCAATTAAGTCCAAAATAAAAGCAAGTACTAGAACCTAGGGTAAATTCACAATTAAGCAAGTAAAATATGATCCAAACTTAGATTTTAGCAACTAAAACAATCAACAAAATGATACCTATCAAACATCCCCAACTACTTGGTCAATAGGATGATCTTGATGATGCATTAAAGGCCTAGAGATTGTGGGCTCATCAATTTCATGATGATTATTGCCTCTTTCATCATCCGATGTACTTATTCTTCCCTCTTGATTAATACCCCCTAAGTGTAAATTTTGAATTGCTTGGGTAATGTTTTGATTTCTTTCATCTATATCCTTGTCAATGGAGGATTTCCTAGGGTAAGTGCTAGTAGACTCATCCAATTCAACATTAGATGACTCCTCAATCATTTGAGTCCTTTTGTTGTATACTCTATATCCTCTACTAGTAGATGACTACCCAACTAAAATGTCTTCATCCGCCTTAGACTCAAATATTCTTAAATCATCTTTAGTATTTAAGATATAAACCTTGCAACCAAACACTTTAAAATAGTGAATTTGAGGAATTCTCCCATTCCATTATTCAAAAGGTGTCTTTCCTAAAACTTGATGAATTAAAACCCGATTTTGGATGTAACAAGTGGTATTTACCGCTTCAGCCCAAAAACAACTAGGTAAAGAATATACATTAAGCATAGTTCTAGCCGCTTCTTGCAAGACTCAATTTTTCCTTTTTACAACCCCATTTTGTTGAGGTGTTCTTGGACAAGAAAATTCATGTTTATACCCATTTTCTAAACAAAAACTAAAGAAATTTGAATTTTCAAACTCTCCACGATGATCACTCCTAATTCGGTTGATTTTGAGATTTTTCTCATTTTCAACCCTTTTGCTAAATCCTATGAATATTTCTAGAGTTTCATCCTTATGTTTCATAAAGTAAACCCAAGTGTATCTAGAAAAATCATCAACAATCACTAAACAATATTTATTTCCTTCCAATGAAGGGGTACTATGACAATCAAAGAGATCTGAATGCAACAATTCTAATGGTAAAGAAGTACTAGTTAGAGTTTTACCTTTGTGTGATTACTTAGATTGCTTCCCCTCATGACATGCATCACACATTTTATTTTTGACATACTTGATCTTTGGTAGTCCTTTTACCAACTCCATTTTGGCTACCTTTGATATGTTCTTCATGTTGATATGTCCAAGTCTTCTATGCCATAGTCATCCTTCTTCTTCTTTTGATAAAAGATACTTAGTAGAAAGGTTAGAAGCATAGGAAAGATTGATATAATAATGATATATTTTCCTATACCCTTCTAACATAACATTTTGTGAGGTATTGTGTTTAACCAAACATTTATTTGCATGAAACTCTATTGGTGCAAGTTGCATCAATGATATTCCTCTTTAAGTGTTTTAATGTTTGATAATACACTTAAGTCAGTGATACATTGAACAGACAAAGGGGAGCAAAAGAGAAGTAACCTTAGCTGAAGAAAAGTCCTAGTTAATCTAGGCATCGAAACCCTAAGTCCCAGCGAAGGGCTGCTGGGCACCTAGCGAAGGGCTGCTAGGTATCGAAACCCTAAGACCTAGCGAAGGGCTGCTAGGTATCGAAACACTAAGTCCTGGCGAAGGGATGCTGGGCACCTAGCGAAGGGCTGCTAGGCATCGAAACCCTAAGTCCCAGCGAAGGGCTGCTGGGCACCTAGCGAAGGGCTGCTAGGCACCTAGCGAAGGGCTGCTAGGTATCGTAACCCTAAAGACCTAGCGAAGGGCTGCTAGGCACCTAGCGAAGGGCTGCTAGGCATAGAAGACCTAGCGAAGGGCTGCTAGGCACCTAGCGAAGGGCTGCTAGGCATAAAAGGCCTGGCGAAGGACTGCTAGGCACCTGGCGAAGGATTGCTAGGTAATGAAGTCTTGGTCCAAGGGACTAAGCAACTTAGCTGAGCGATGATTAAGGACAGGAGTAGAGACGGGTCGGGGTTCGGGCGTCTCGAGATCCAGAGTAATCGGAGGCTAAGCAAAAGTCCACCCGAACGACTGGGTGGCAACCGTCTCCTGAAAGGAGTAGGTGAAAGGCGCATTCTTGGGGGTGAGAACTTACGCCGGTTCTACCTAGGGTTTCGTGGAGATCCGAAGTCAGAACCAAGTCCTTAAGGCTAATATTATAGGTATCTATGCTTTGTGTTTGTATATCTTGCAGGTACCAACACTGGAAGAAGTAGTAGGCTGCTGGAGGCCCTAAGCAGGGCGCCCCCAGTGTTGAGGGCGCCCCCATCAGCCAGGGCGCCCCCATCATCCAGGGCGCCCCCAACAGCCAGGGCGCCCTGGTCAAAGCTGTTATCAGCTGCGGCGAGGTAGGCGCAGGGATAAAGTTTGACCGAGTCTTTCGGGGTGCCCCCAGGAGTGCTATATAAGGGGCTTCGACCCCTCTGCTTGAAAAACAACTGCTAAGTACCATTCCAAGCATTCTGACCGACGACAACATGCTAGAGACGAGACTCTACGACCGGGAGGCTCCAGGAGGAAGTGCGCGGCACTTCGGAGGTCCAGATCGGCCGAGTTTCAGATTTTTGTTCGGTTCACTTTTATTTATTCCGCACTTAACTTTTATATTATTGCTTGAAATTGTAAACTGTAAGATGGGTTTTCTCCGCCTCCGGAAATTCCGGAAAGGAGACCAATAGTGGACTCACGCCGAGTACATAGGCCTTGGACATACTGACCCAGGGGGGTCGGGAACCAAGTAAATAAATCCCGCGTGTCCTGTTGCTTTGTTTTTCTTCGTTCTATTTATTTTCCGCTGCGCTAACTCGCTAAGTCTAGATCGAAAGTTTACGAAGTTTACCGAAAGGTTTTCACGATCGATATTCACCCCCCCCCCTCTATCGACGGCACCGGTCCTACAATTGGTATCAGAGCCGAGCCGCTCTTCACTGGACTAACCGCCGACGGAGCAACGACGCCAGGAGTTGAGGGGGAGCCCAAGGGTGAATTAGATAATTTTAATTTTAAAATGTCTATGTGTAAATTCCATATTATTTGTTTCACGTGCAGGGAGAGAGGGCACTACAAAAATCAGTGCCCTACTCATAAGATTCGGTCTACATCACCGGTGGCGAAGGAGGCACCAGCGCCAGAAAACCGGAGGGACAAAAGTCACGTACAATGCGTCAAATGCAAGAAATACGGACATTACAAAAACAAGTGTTCGGTGAAGGTACACAAGATTTATGTTCCAAAAATTTTAGAAGTTCCTGCACTGCCATGTGATAAAGTAGTTAATTTTTCTGATAAAGTAGATTTACTACTTAGTAAAATTAACTTTTTGCATGTTAAATTACAAAACGTGAATATGACCAAAATATCAGAAATTAATTTTTTAATTCAGAATATCAATTCAGTAATTGATAAAATTAATTCTGATAATTATTCTGATAAAATTAATTCTGATAATTATTCTGATAAAATTAATTCTGATAATTATTCTGATAAAATTCTGATAATTATTCTGATAAAATTAATTCTGATAATTATTTTGATAAAATTAATTCTGATAATTATTCTGATAAAATTAATTCTGATAATTATTCTGATAATTATTCTGATAAAATTAATTCTGATAATTTATCTGATAAAATTAATTCTGATAAGTTATCTGATAAAATTAATTCTGATAATTTTAATTTAGATAAAATTAATTCTGATAATTGGTTTGCACCAAGTTTGAACTATCCCGCTCTGATACCACTTGTTGGATCTGTTGATGCAGTCTGGCCCTGATTGTTGTTTTGGTGTTGACAACGATTTTTGTTTAGGTTGATGATGATGATGATGATTATGATTAAGTTTTGATCGAGGATTAGGCATGATATGGAGGATTCTAGCTTGGAGGGCTAGGTGTTGGAAAAATCCTAACATGGAGGGTTAGGTGTGAAAAATCCTAGCTTGGAGGGTTAGGTGTTGGAAAAGTCCTAATTCGGAAGGGTTGGGTGAAAAGTCCTAGCTTGGAGGGCCAGGTGAAAAGTCCTAACTTGGAGGGTTAGGTGCAAATTCCCATCCTGGAGGATTAGGTGAAAAGTCCTGGCTTGGAGGGTCAGGTGCCTAGCTTGGAGGGCTAGGTTGGATGAAGTTCTAACTCGGAAGGGTTGGGTGAAAAGTCCTAGCTTGGAGGGCTAGGTGAAAAGTCCTAGCTTGGAGGGCTAGGTGAAAAGTCCTAACTTGGAGGGTTAGGTGCAAATTCCCAACTTGGAGAGTTAGATGGAAAATCCTTAGCTTGGAGGGCTAAGGTGGATGGAAACTTAGCTTGGAGGGCTGAGTTTAAGTCCCTGGATCGGTCTGGTGATCGATCAGGGATTCTGGCACGCTGCTCCTTCGTGGATTGGTCTGGTGACCGATCCAGCGATGACTGATCGGTCGGGTGACCGATCAGGGAGCACACAGTCAGGTTGGGAGCCTACTGTGCTGCTCCTGATCGATCTAGTGACCGATCAGGGAGTATGCATTTCACCCATTGACTGGCTCCTGATCGGTCTGGTGACCGATCAGGGAGCAAGCAGTGAGGTTGAGTTCCCTTGCTGAATTGCTCCTGATCGGTCAGATGACCGATCAGGATCACTGTGTAGATCGTTCTGGTGAACGATCCAGCTTCGCGGGCTTCTCACTAAGATCGATCAGGACAGTCCCTGATTGGTCTGGTGATGACCTGATCGGACTGCTGACCGATCTGGTGACACCCTGATCGGTCAGTTGACCGATCAGAAGGATTAGCTTGCGAAACTCTGAAATCGCCCAATATAAGGGTGGATCGGTCCGGTGAACGATCCACGACCTGGGGTCGGTCTGGTGATCGGTCCAAGAGAATCTCAAAGAAATCGCGATTTCTGATTGAGCGTTGGGGATCGATCAGGACGAATCCTGATCGATCTGGGACCAGCATGATCGGTCTGGTGACCGATCAGGAGGCTCTCTGATCGGTCGGGTGACCGATCACTTTAATTCAAAATGCACTGTCAGACGCTCTGATCGCGTCTGACCATATTCGATTCGCTGCTGTTTATCTCTGATATTTGATTTACTGCGTGATTTGCTGCTCTAACAGTCTGATTAAGTTACAGGTGACAGGGGAGGATTCAAACACTCAAGGAGAAGTCAAAGAGAGCTTTCCTTGGAGCAGGTTTGTCCCTTTCTCAACTCAGGTTGCAACGGCTGGAGCTGCAGGACTGAAGCCGCTGACTGAAGCTTGGCTGAGGGAGCTCAGGAAGTTCAGTAAGGGTTCAGTGTAGCTGGCGCGTTGGCAGTGAGGCAGCTGTAGGCTGCTGGAGATGAGGTCACTTGTTGCTTAGTGGAGAAACAAAAGGAACGGGAAGAGTTCTAGAGTTCGACAGTTCTTCAGCTTGTGCTCTTGAGTTCCTACGCTTTGTTTTTCTCCACATCAAGCTTGTTGTTCTTGAGGTTTTCATCATTCTGAGCAAGCGATCGAAAAGCAGTCATCCTTACTTGAGCCTTGAAGGAGGGAACAAGGAGCTTGGAGTCCGACAGTGGGAAGACACGAAGAAGGTTCTTGCGTGAGATCGCCACTGGGTGGAGCTCAGGGAAGCTTGCTGTGTTCTTGTCCTTGCTAAGTGTTTAAGTAAGATCCTTCGTGTTGTTTCTTTGTGCTTATTCTATATACTTGTTTGAAACATACTGTGGAGAGGTTTCTCCACCGAGAAGGAGGTTGCTGAATTATCCGGTGTTAACTGGGGCTTGATCTGCCGACGATCAAGGGATCGCCCACCTTAAGGGCACGCCAAGGAGTAGGGGCAAGTTATCCCCGAACCTTGTAAAATCTCCTTGTTAGCGATCTTGCTAATCTTGCTAGTTAGTTTTCGGTTTTAGTTTCTGCACATCCTGTTTTCCATACTTCCGCTGTGCTACTTACATCTACGAGTGCAGAAATTGCTAACTCTTCAAAGGAAAAGCGATTGGCAATATTCACCCCCCCCCCTCTCTAGCCATCTCGTCACCAACAGGATCGAGAGAACCGATAGAGGGGGGTGAATATCGGAAAACTTTCGGATTTGAAAACTAAGAGAAAATTGCACAGCGGAAGTTAAACACACAACGCAAACACGGGAGGTTTTACTTGATTCGGAGCCTAGGTCGACTCCTACTCCAAGGCCCACAGTCGTTGACCGTTTACTTTGGGCAATTCTATATAGGCGCAAAAACAATTTACTAATATTGATTACAGAGTAAGTACAGTAAATTGAAAATCACTCTTCTTTACCGACGTCCGAAGTAGATTGACTTTTTCGGAGCAGCAGGACGTCGTCGGCTCGAGTTGGGCAGTTTCCGGAGCGGGGCGTGAGAGCAGAAGAGCGTAGAAGCGTTGTGTTCGAGATATTCCTTGAAGCCTGGGCGTTGGGTGCTATTTATAGCACCTCGGGGCGCCCTAGACGTCGGGGGCGCCCCCCACGTGTCACATGATCCGAGATTCTCTCGGTTAACCTTTATCCCACTCGAATAGGGATGAGGTTAGACCCTGGGGGCGCCCTGGACGCTGGGGGCGCCCTGCTTGACTCCTTCCGCGCGGGCTTCTCGGCTGGATAAGGGTGATTGGTTTCGCTGGCGTAGGCGCGGGGCGCCTTGGCTGCTGAGGGCGCCCTGGGAGCTGAAGGCGCCCTGGGCGCTGAAGGCGCCCTGGGCGCTGAGGGCGCCCTGGCTGCTGAGGGCGCTCTGGCCAGTAGTCAGCCGAAACTCCTTTTTCCTTCATTTGTTTCTTGTTCACCTTGGGGCGCCCTGGACACTCAGGGCGCCCTACTCAGCTGCTGCCTCACTCCTTTGAGGCTCTCTGAGCTGCAGACACACGTTCCTTTGGTCCTGCATCCAGGGTTAGTCCGAAAGCAACATAAAGCATTAAGTTGTTAGTTTTTTATACAGCCTTAACTGTCTTGGTTCTGACTTTGGGTCTCCAAAATGGAACCCTAGGTCGAACCGACGCCTACTGTTCCCTCAATGGGGAACGCGTCCTCACCTACTCCTCTCGGGAGAGTTTACCTGATGCCAACCGTTCCTCTGGTTGGACTTTTGCCTGACGGTCCTTTGCCAGGTCTTGGATGCCGAGCTGTCCTTCGCCCGGTGCCTAGCATTCCTTCGCTAGGGCTTCTGTCCTGGCATTCCTTCGCCAGTGCCTAGCATTCCTTCGCTAGGGCTTCTGTCCTGGCATTCTTTTGCCAGTGCCTAGCATTCCTTCGCTAGGGCTTTTGTACCCTGGCATTCCTTCGCCAGTGCCTAGCAGTCCTTTGCTAGGGCTTTGTACCCTGGCAGTCCTTCGCCAGGTGCCTAGCAACCCTTCGCTAGGACTTTCCCTGCATGCTCAGTGAATATTGTTAGATCACAAACAAACTTAACTTTGAATCCTTTGCCAATATCAAAACAAGGTTTGATATGGTGTTTCCTGCACCAACAGAAAATACCTATGGATCTAAGTCAACACTTAGCGAAAAATCATGGTGAGATCATATCACAATTGGAATATTCTCGGATAATAGGCAGCATGATGTATCTCACAAACTACACACGTTCGAATATTGCCTGTGCGGTCAACAAGCTGAGTCATTTTATGAATAATCCAAACGACACCCATTGGAAAGCACTGATGCGAGTTCTTAGGTATATGAAATATACTATGAACTACGAATTACATTACAGAAGATATCTCGCTGTCTTAGAGGAATACTGTGATGCTAATTGGATATCAGAAACAAAAAATTCTAAATCTACTAGTGGATATGTATTCACGGTCGGTGGGGGAGCGGTATCGTGGAAGTTCACTAAGCAAATGTGCATTGCTCGGTCATCTATGAAATTCGAGTTTATAGCATTAGACAAAGCAGCTGAAGAAGCTAAATGGCTGCAAAACTTCCTAGAAGATATTCCAAGGTGGACGAAACTTGTGCTCACCGTACTTATACATTGTGATAGTCAATCGGCGATTGAAAGGGTACAGATTAGTATGTATAATTGTAAGTCACGATATATACGTCGTAGACACAATACCATTAGGCAGTTGATTTCAAATGGAGTGATTGCAATCAAATATGTTAAGTCCAATGATAATTTGGCAGATCCTTTTATGAAGGGGCTAAGTCGAGATCAAGTATACTGCTTATCGAGAGGAATGAGATTAAAAATCTACAACTGAAATGACTGTAGCGGTAACCCAACCTCATTGACTGGAGATCCCAAGATCTTGATTCAATGGGACAACGAAGTCACAGAAGTTGTGTTATAGCGCATGAGATATGTTATCTCTATCTAAATCCTAGGATGAACATGTGCTGTCCTACCACATGTAGTGAGGTTAAGCTTATGTTTTTAATGACTTCTATACCTTTATAAGGTGGATTATGGTAGGATACTCTTGATAGAAGTGTAACCTATGTGAATGTGAAGACAGGCCACTACAATGAAACACTCATGTATCCAAGATGGTGTCCATGGCCAAAACGGAACCAACCATGAAAAATAAAAGTATGTGAAATAAGTCCCTGTGTTGGTGTTAATGTCTTAGTATACACAAATAGCTGAGTAGTTCAAGACATCATATTCACTGCGCAGCCTAGTATACTCGATAGCATTTCACTACGGAAGGTTCAAAGCCACAAGCTACCTTTCCCGATGTATTGACTTATCAATTAGACTCTTGTAACGTGTCAGCATGCATATACGTGTTAATTTTCATTCATATGGGAGATTGTTGGATATTTGGGTCATAAAAAGACCAAATATGATTTTGCAAAAAAAAAATCGAGGTGCTATCAATCGATAAAAGTAAGAATTGACTTCAAAAATAAAATCTACGTTTCCCGTAGATGAATCTAGACTATTAATTTGCTCAAAATCGATTATAGGTGAATGAAAAATTAATTGTTTAAAGTCAACCCAAAATTGACATAGAAGAAAGTAGATAGGGATAGTCCCACATCTGAAAATTCCAAAGATGTTTGCTTTTTTATATGTGCTTTTGTGTTAATGGAGTTAAAACAGAAAAAACACAAGTGATCTCTTCTCACAGGTGAGCAAGTGCTCGCACCTGCGAGCCCGCCACCCGTCACGTGCCCAATGGGCGCTTTGTTGGCGCACTTTGCACTTCAGGAGCATTGAGGTGCTTAAATTTATGCTCCAGGTAACGTGACACTTGGGTGATGTGTCATGTGATGTGGTAGTGCCTACGTGGTACTCGGGTGGGTAGAGAGAGATGATTGGACTACTGACTGGGCGAACGAATAGCAATCGTTGGATCGAAGAGGGGTACTGGATTGCATGTAACGCGATCTAGAGCTTTGATCATGAAGAGTCGCGATCTCACCGTTGGTGATAAGATTTGATTAGAAGCATCAAATTGAATCTCGCGGCTGAGATCAAAGGGAGATTTGAAGAGTTACAACCATCCAGATCTGGCGGTTGAGATCAAAAGCTTATCTAAAGGGTTATAATCCTCCAGATTGAACAACCCAGATCAATCATAAACTAAAAGTCACACCCACTCACCAGGGACGGGATCCTCTGTCCCGAGACAGAGGCTTGTCCCGGGCTTCATGTTGGCGTTACAGGCGTTACAAGCCTTGATTTTGAAACGTTGAAACGTTGACAATCAAGAGCATTGAAGACCTCCATTGATGGAGGTAAAAGAAACGCCTAATTCTTCCTATAAAATGGCGTCCAAATTGCAATCCAAGGATCAGACGAAGAAGGAACATCTGAGCTTCGAATCTGTGAGGGATTTGGTTTGTGGAAAAATCGGGTTTTGTCCGTGGTGATATCTCGCGTGACAGCAGGCAAGCAGAGGAAGAAGAAGCAAAGGAGATCACTGTAAGTTCGATTCCATTTCATGCTTTCAATCCGACAATGGTATCAGAGCAATTAGATTGATTAGAGCATGAAAGGAGATCACTCATTTACCTTTGTAATGAAAATTCCTTTGCGATTTCACCGATATCATCTTCTTCTCGGCGTTTTCATCCCCTGGCCGACGATCGCCGACGATCGCTTCACGCGTGAGAGATCACTCCATGGCGTCGGTGATGGTGAAAAAAAAAAGGAAGGTTGGCTGAGTGGGGAAGAAAGCTGCGAGGAGAAGATGAGAGGCGGCGGCTGCGTGCGGTTGAGAGGCGGATGATTAGGTTTTGTGGTTTTAATGAGAAAAGTTGATTTTAATAAAAAAAATCCGAAACCTATTCCACTCTGCATAACGCTGCTGCCACCCTGCTGCCCAAGGGAGGATCGAACCACAGACCTCCCATTGAAGGCAAAGAGCCTTAACCAGAAGCTCTATTCGGTAGTTTGTTTAGATTTGGTTCAACTTATTTAAATTAGATTCTAGTTTGGTTTTAAAAGGATTAAGTTGGTCAAATCGGTTTTGGTTTAAACCATTAGTTTATTTAACCAAACCGTTTTGATCAAATAATCTGAACTAAACAGACTGGTTTGATCGTTATGTTGAATCTCAAATTTAAATAGGCTTAATTGTAGCTACAAACAAAAAGGAAACTTATATGCCTTTATCTATTCGTGTTGTGAATTGAATTGAACCAGTTTTGTTACTGGTTTGTCGGTTTTGTACTGACATTGTGTATTTCAATTCCATATGCCGAGATTTATTACCACAATGACTCGTCGAGATGCGCGACGGAATCATTTGAGGGAACAGATAGAGGAGATTGACTACCTCCCACATCTAGGCATCCAAGGGCATATGGGAAGGCTTAATCGTCTATTTTGGAAACTCGAACAGGAAGAGTTCCCAGTCCTAGATAACTACCGGATCGGGACATTGATTAGTTCATTGCCGAGGCGTGCTAAAGTAGCTGCAAGATGTATTTGGGGATGCTACGAAGGACGTATCTCATATACCGAGCTGTGTAGAGAACTACTTCACCAGAATTTTTCAGAAGAGGATCTGGAAGATTCTGAGGACGATCTGGAAGAGGATCCTGAAGAATTTGAAGAGGATCCAGAGATGGATCTGATTGTAGAATTCGAGGGGGATCCTGAGGAAATCGAGTGGGATCCAATTGAAGATTCTGAGGAGGACCCAGAGGAAGATCCCGAAATGTTCGAGGACGATCCTGAAATGTTCGAGGACTATCCTGAAATGTTCGAGGACGATCCAGAAATGCCTGGGAAAAACCCTGAAATATTTGAGGAAGATCCTGACATTGAAATGATCGAGGAAGATCCTGAAATATTTGAGGAAGATCTGATAGAATCTGTGGAAGATCCCGAGCCTAATCAGACTGGCTGATTAGAGATGAACGAGAGAGTGATAGCCACTGCCATAATATTTTTTATTATGGGAATGATGTCAACTTATCTAGTTCATTGAATTTTGTTTGTTGTACCTACTTATTAAGCCTATTAAATAAAGTTATGTTATGTGTTAACTGACTTGTCAATGATTAGTTCATTTATATGATTAGTTCATATTCAAGACAAATGATTAGTTCATTTAATGGGATGTATGTAATATAATTGATCGATGTTAATTAGATTGGATGATGCGAATGATGAGTGAAAACGTAGTTATCACTTGATTTCGTAATCCAAGCCATGTTTACATTGAGTCAATCAAAAATTATGTACAGATGATATACACTGATTAATGAATAATATGTTTATTTATGATAGATCATGGCAACTAAGAACATCATAGCTAAACTGAACAAGGGAGAGAAATTGTATGGAGACAACTATAAAATATGGCATCTCAAGATACAATATATTCTTGAGGAACAAGAAGTTCTGGAGGCTGCAAATCATTTTATGGTAGAACCTGCTGTTGGTTCAACTGCACAGTACAGACTTGATCTTGATGCCTATAGGGCATGGAAGAAAAAGGACTCCACTGCAAAGGGGATATTGATTAGTTCAATGGTAGATGACCTGGTATTTGAGTATGAGCCACTACCATCAGCTCATGCTGTCTGGGTTGCCCTGAGAGAGAGATACAGTGGAGTTAGTGTAAGCAAGCTTCGTCAACTGACAATCAAGTTTGACAGTTGTAAAAAGCGCCCGAATGTGACAATGACCCAACATCTGAGAGAAATGGGTAATATGATTCGGGAGCTTAAGACTGCTGGTCATGAGTTGACCGACGAACAACAGGTTCAAGCAGTTATTCGTTCCCTTCCTAATTCTTGGGAAACAATGAAGCAGAACCTTACTCACAGTGAGAGTATCAGGACTTTCATTGATGTCTCACATCATATTGAACTGGAGGCGGAGAGAATAGAATCCGCAAGGATTTCTGAGCAAGCTTTTGTAGCTGAAGGTTCTGGATCCAAGAATAAGAAAAAATGGTTTAAGAAAGGAAATGGAAAGGGAAAAGAAGCTGGTGCTACTACTGTGCAAGACCCAATCAAGAAGAAAGGAAAGAAGAATGGAAAGAAACCTAAAGGCAAGCTAACTTGCTACAACTGTGGCAAGAAGGGCCATTTTGCTCGGGAGTGTACTGAGCCGAAAAAGGTAAATCCATGTTTGTCTTCTTTTCATAAACTTTATGTTGCTAGTTCGGAGTTGTTAGCTGATTCTTATCCTTTGTGGATTATAGATTCAGGAGCAACGAACTATGTAGCTCGTGATCGAGCTACGTACGTGGAGTACCGTCGTGTACCAGCTGGCAATAAGTGGATATATGTGGAAACAATACAAGAATTGAAGTCAAAGGAATTGGCACTTGCAAACTCAACCTTCGTGGTGGGCGTACATTGTTTCTGCATGATGTCCTGTATGCTCCTGAGATTCGACGGAATTTGGTTTCTGTGAATTGTCTTCTTGAATTGGGTTATTGTATGAATTTTTACAGTCGTCGTGTAGAACTTAAAATTGACTCTGTGTTAATTGAATATGGTTTTATATCAAACGGTTTTATGGTTCTTGATGTAGAACCAGATGTTAATTGTGGAAATAATGGTTGTTTTTCAAACATTGCTCTTACTAGTGATGCTGATGTTAATGATGAAGTTTGGCATGCTAGATTAGGACATATAGGACAAGAAAGAATGAATAGATTAGCAAGAGAGGGTCTGCTCGGCACTCGTGCTAAAGTTGACTTGTCTATATGTGAGCACTATCTTGCTGGAAAAGCAACTAGGAAACTGTTTGGTAAGGCTATTAGGGCTGATTCAACATTGCAATTGATTCATTCAGATATTTGTGGTCCGATGAACATGAAAGCTAGAAATGGTAGTTCATATTTCATTACATTTATTGATGATTTCACGCGTTTTGGTCATGTGTATTTGATTTCTCATAAATCTGAAGCATTAGATTGCTTTAATCGTTATTTGAACGAAGTTGAGAATCAATTAGAACGTAAGGTTAAAACCTTACGCACTGACCGTGGAGGTGAATACTTGTCTGATCAGTTCAAGACAATATGTAATGAGAAAGGGATTATTAGACAGTTAACTATCCCTGGAACTCCACAGCAAAATGGAGTTGCTGAAAGAAGAAATCGAACTCTTCTTGAAATGGTTAGGTCGATGATGGCTCAAGCTAATTTACCTATTTCCTATTGGGGAGATGCATTATTGGCTGCAACCTACATACTTAACCAGGTGCCTTCTAAATCTGTTCCATCTACTCCATATGAACTTTGGACAGGCAGAAAACCAGATTTGAGTAATCTGAGACCATGGGGGTCAGCTGCTTATATTCATGACATGTAACGACCTGGAAAATTCTCTTAATATTTTATTAAAATATTAAGCATGTCTAGATAATTTTCCGAAGGACCTAGAGGTAATAATACAAACTTTGGCCTAGAAAATCCATGTTTCCCATTTAAATTGGGAAAAAGGGCACTAATGGGCCTTATATGGGCTTGCTAGTACCATAATTATCGGTGGATTTTAGGTGAAAATTAGTATAAAGATAAATAGGATTTAATTGGACATATTAGCATGATTATGGGTAAGTATTAGTTTAATTTTCCTATTTAATTTGAGAAATTAAGTACTAATGGGCCTTAAATGGGCTCCAAAAATGGGTATTAATTGGGTAAAATTTATATAAATATAAAAAGATTTTATTTGGGAATATTGGCATAATTATGGGTGATTTTTGGAGAATTTTTGAAATAAAAGGAAAATTTTCAAAAATAAGAAAAAGGATTAAATAAAATAAAAATAAAATAAAAATAAAGGTGCATGGGCCAAGGATTGAACCTAGGACCTCTTGTACAACAATGAATGCTTTAACCAACTCACCTAGCAAGGAATTCTTGTGAGGAAAGGAAGTGAATGGTGGTTAAATGGTAGAAGAAGATGAAGGGCCATGGAAAACTCTTCATTTACCACCTTAATGGTTGATTAATAAGGGGGTTTGGGGGTTTCATTCTTCATGCCATCAATTGCATTTGCTCCTCTCTTCCTTCTCCATTCTTGCCGAGCACACAAGGAGGAATTCTCCCTTGAGAAAACTCCACAAAAGGTCTCCTTCTCCAAGATCTAAGGTCTTCTCAAGGTTCTGAGGGCTAGGTGTGGTCAAGTCTTCTTTCTTCTTTCCATCCAAGGTCTAAAAATCAAGAAATCTAAGGTAAGACTCCCTCACCTGTGGTATAATAGTTACCTATGATTTCCATGATTTTTGGCATGATATATGGGTTAGTTTCGGATTTAATGTTGAAGGGAAACAAAATCAAGGTTCCTAGGTTCAAAGGTTTCGGCCAGCATGTTTTAAAGGTCCATAATTATGCTAAAAATTATGATAATATTATTTGATGTTCCCTTATGATGTTTAGAGGTTAAGTGTAATTTTTAGGGATTTTTGGAGTACCCTAGGACACCCTAGGGTCTTGGCCAACATGAAAGAAGCAAAACCCAGAACCTTAAGTTCAAGGGTTTCGGCCACCATGTTTTAAATGTCTAAAAATATGTTAAAAATCATGATAATATTATTTGATGTTCCCTTATGATGTTTAGAAGTTAGTTGTAATTTTTGGGGATTTTTGGAGTACCCTAGGACACCTTAGGGTCTCGGCCAACATGAAAGAAGCAAAACCCAGAACCTTAAGTTCAAGGGTTTCGGCCACCATGTTTTAAATGTCTAGAAATATGTTAAAAATCATTATAATATTATTTGATGTTCCCTTATGATTTTTAGAAGTTAGTTGTAATTTTTGGGGATTTTTGGAGTACTCTAGGACACCCTAGGGTGTCGGCCAACATGAAAGAAGCAAAACCCAGAACCTTAAGTTCAAGGGTTTCGGCCACCATGTTTTAAATGTCTAGAAATATGTTAAAAATCATGATAATATTATTTGATGTTTCCTTATGATGTTTAGAAGTTAAGTTTAATTTTTGGGAATTTTTGGAGTAACCTAGGGCACTCTAGGGTTTCGGCCAACATGAAAGGGACAAAACCAAGGTCCCTATGTTTATGGGTTTCGGCCACCATGATTTAAAATGTCCATAAATATGTTAAAAATCATGATAATGTTATTTAATGCTCCCTGATGATGTTTATAAGTTAAGTATAAATTTTGGGAATTTTTGGAGCACCCTAGAGGCCCATATGGTTCGGCCAACCCCAAGGACCCAAGGGTTAGGGTTGAGTCTTTAACATCAAGCATATGTTTATGTGTTGCCATGATATAAGGATGAAGGATGGTGATTGTGTGAATTATCACATGGCCTTGGGACTCCATAAGTTTCAGCCAATAAGGGTTAATAGGATAAGAGTTAAGGTTTATTCCAAGTAAGGGTCCCAATGGCCCTATGGTAAGATGTGATTTATGTTTATGAATGATATGCTATGTTATGAATGATATGTCATGCTTACGAATGATATGCCGTGTTTATGAATGATATGCCATGGTTATACATGATATGCTATGCTTATGAATGATATGCCATGTTATGAATGATATGCCATGCTTACGAATGATATGTCATGTTATGAATGATATGCCATGGTTATACATGATATGCTATGCTTATGAATGATATGCCATGTTATGAATGATATGCCATGCTTACGAATGATATGCCATGTTTATGAATGATATGCCATGGTTATACATGATATGCTATGCTTATGAATGATATGCCATGTTATGAATGATATGTCATGTTTACGAATGATATGCCATGTTTATGAATGATATGTCATGGTTATGCATGATAAGAATGATGTTACGACAAGTATGTTATGATCATGTTCATGATAAGAATGATGTCATGATAAGTATGCTATGAATGTCTTATGAATGATGAAGCATGCAAAGTATTTTACTTTATGAATGGGCTTGTACCGGACCCAAGTATGGGTCCAAGGGATGGGCACCTTAAGAACGCCCCGGTTATGGACTACCGTAGCTGTCCACGGTTCTGGCACTACCGGAGCTGTGCAACAGGGATGGGCTCCTTGAGAACGCCTCGGTTCGGGGACTACCGACTATGCTGTCCTTACCCTAGTAGGTCGGGGCTAGCTACCTCGGATTTACTAGGGATGCGCGCTATGATGTATGTATGTGGTACAAGCCGGGGACCCCAAATGTTATGATGATGATGGTTAAGCATTTTCAAAAGTATGTTTTAAAAGTTAAGCATCCCTATGTATATGCATTCCACCCATGCATTCATACATGTTATGCATTATGTTATGATAATGATATGTTATGCTTATGCTCCATGTTAAAAGATATGTATGAGAATGAATGATCCATGATATGATTAGGGTAAGAAAATGCTCTTATGATATCCTAGAATGTATGTCTATGTCTATGCCATATAGGTTGGTTTATATCTTATGTTTATATCTATGCCATGTCTCATGCCATGCTAGAAAAGTTTATTAAGTTATGTTCATGCCACATATGATGTCATGCTTAGAATGTTTACGATGTCTATGCTTGATATGCTAGAAAGTATGCCTATGGTTGATTTACATCTTATGCTTATGTTCATGCCACACATGATGCCATGCTTAGAATGTTTAATTATGCTTATGCCTATGTTTATACTTTATGCCATGATAAGAATGTTCAATTAGATTTATGCCTATGTTTATGCTTTACGCTATGATAGAAATGTTTATGATGCTTATGTTCCATATGATTATGAATGAATGACGAATGATTTTAGTGAGTAAGAAAGAGTCTTACTAAGCCTGTGTGCTTATAGTCTTCTTTCCTTATACCGCAGATCATGCAAGGGGATAACGAGGAAGCAGCAGGAGGGCCTGAAGTATGTGTGTGTTGGTGACTTGGCCCATGAAATCAAATGCGTTAACCGTTTATGATAAGAACTTTATTTTGACTACCTATATGCTCGAATAGTGACTTATGGAACTATATGATAAGATGTCCAGTATGATATGATATGAACCTTATGGTATGATGTTAAGCATGTTATGATATGATGATTAAGCATGATGTTCATATGTGAAGTTCCATGTCATTATATTAGGGATGGTAGTAGGGGCATGTATATGTAATGTTTAAGTTATTCCGCTGCAGTATGATGTTACATGCCTTAAGTATGTTAGCGTAACGCCGCTTTAGGGGAAAAAAAAAGCGGGCGTTACATGACAAGACTCACAAATATGGAAAGTTAGGACCCAGAGGTAAGAAGTGTATTTTTGTAAGATATTCTAATACCTCTAAGGGTTATATCTTTGTTGGTGAGCAACAAGATGGAACCATCTTTGAAATTGAGTCAAGAGATGCTACTTTTCTCGAAACTGAATTCCCAACAAGAGGTGAAGTTGATAAATCAACTTCTCTATTTGCAATAGAGGAGGAGGATACTGTTCCTCCATTAACAAATCAGGAATCTCAGGGAATGCCTGAATCTAGTCAACCTAATGGGAGTGAATTGCCTATAAGTGAATTAGTTTCTCAACAGTCAAACCTGCGAAGAAGTAATCGTAAGATTATTCCTCGGAGAAGGTTTGACATTGAAAATGAGGCATTAATGATTCTCCCAGTTGACGATGAAGAACCTCGAACGGTTGAGGAAGCATTGAGATGCTCAGTTAGAGAAAAATGGAGAATTGCAATGGATGAAGAAATGGAGTCTATGAGAAAGAATCAGGTTTGGGATTTAGTCGATGTTCCTCCAGGCCGAAGGGCTATTGGGAATAAATGGATTCTCAAAATCAAGAGGAAGGCAGATGGATCGATTAATAAATACAAAGCTCGTCTGGTTGCAAAAGGATATACCCAAATGGAGGGTATTGATTTTGAAGAGACATTTTCCCCTGTTATGAAGTTTGTGTCAATACGTGTCATTTTAGCTATAGTAGCACATTATGACTTGGAATTACATCAGATGGATGTAAAAACGGCTTTCCTTAATGGTAATCTTGACGAGGAAATCTATATGGCACAACCAAAAGGTTATATTGTTGATGGCCAAGAGGAAAAAGTATGTAGACTTAAAAAGTCTATATATGGGCTAAAGCAAGCGTCGAGACAATGGAATATAAGATTCAATGAAGTCATTTTATCTTATGGTTTCGAAATGATCAATGAGGATCATTGTGTTTACCTAAGAAAGGATAAAGGAAAGTTGGTCATTTTATCATTATATGTTGATGATATGCTGATAGCTGAAAATGACTTAAAAGTTGTGATTGAGGTCAAGTCTTAGCTTTCATCACAATTTGACATAATTGACATGGGAGAAGCTGAGCATATCTTAGGAGTACGGATCATTCGTGATCGATCAAAAAGACTTTTGGGTTTGTCCCAAGAAGCTTATATTACTAAGATACTACAACACTTCAAAATGTTTGATTGCAACGTTGAACAAACACCTACAGCGAAAGGTGTTGTTTTGAGCAAAAGTATGTCTCCCAAGACTCCTAAAGAGATAGCCGAGATGAAAAAAAGACCATATGCTAGTGCCATTGGTAGTTTGATGTACACTATGTTGTGTACTCGCCCTGATATAAGCTATGCTGTTGGCTTAGTTAGTCGTTTCCAGTCAAACCCAGGATCGAGACACTGGAAAGCGGTAAAAAGGATATTCAAATATCTCAAAGGAACGGCAGATTATTGTCTCTGCTTCCAAGGATCAAAACTGAACTTGAAGGGCTACGCAGATGCAGATTGGGCAGGGGACCTTGACGACAGAAAATCCACATCTAGCTATATTTTTTTGCTAAATGGAGGTGTCATCTCATGGAACAGCAAGAAACAGGCTTGTGTAGCACTGTCGACAATGGAGGCTGAGTATGTGGCTTGTGAAGCGGCTGTACAAGAAGCTGTCTGGTTGAGAAGGTTCCTAAAGCATCTGAAGATTGTTGAGGACAGTGGGAGCCCTGTTACAGTGTGTTGTGACAATCAAGCTACTATAGCTTTTTCCAAGGATCCTAAATATCACAGCAAAGGCAAGCATATAGAAATTAAATACAATTTTGTAAGGGATATTGTTGACAAGAAAAAGATAATTCTTGAATACATCCCTACCCGAGCAATGCTTGCAGATCCTTTTACTAAGCCGTTGACTAAATAGTCGTTTTATAAACATGTGAAGTCTTTGGGACTACGCAAGTTGTAACAAATTGTAAAGACTATTATATAAGTGAAATGTTATGATCTATTCAGTGTAAATGTATTTGTTATATTTGGTAAAAGTCTCGATGAGCATGTTGGTAGGCTGAGATTGGTCCACTCACATGGACAATCGTCTCTATTTGTTGAGTATAAATAGAGGTAAGACCATTACTTATGAGACAGCTTATGTAGTTGTGAAAAGAGACATACTCATAAGTTGAGGTCGCCTTGATTTTGTATCAAGATGAGATCATTTATGTAATGATCGAAGTAAATGTACCCACCATTTACTAAACCTGTTTAAAGCCAGATTGGAATTCATAAGTTGAATTCGGATTAGACGTTAGGTATGTCTAGATCGAAATCTGTACGATGTTAGATATTTGAGAAAAACATGCACTCTTTTTGGTAAAGAGAAAAACATCGTAGCATGTGATTCATACCACATGTGCTATAGCGACAATAAGGGTAGTAGGAGAAAGGATCCCTGCTTCTCTACTATGTGAGACCCTTGAGATTATTAGTTAATCTCAATCTTACCCTAAGTGACTATTTAGCTGTCTACTTGAAGTTTTAATCAGTGTTTGCTACTTTAGTGTGTGTCCTATTGACTATGGATGATTCGGTCTATGGAGCATAACTAGGAAAGCGATTAAGTGTAACAACTTTCTTAGCATTAATTGCTCAGTGTGCTTGCTGTCGTACGAACCATTTTTCCTGAAGTATGAATTGAATGCTCCTATATGGTCTTTGTGACTTTCTGACATGGTCTTAGTGACTAGATGCTCCTATATGATCTTTGTGACTTCCTTACATAGTCTTAGTGACTAGATAACCTATATGAATAGAATTGGACGAGTGGGAGATGTTGGCGTTACAGGCGTTACAAGCCTTGATTTTGAAACGTTGAAACGTTGACAATCAAGAGCATTGAAGACCTCCATTGATGGAGGTAAAAGAAACGCCTAATTCTTCCAATAAAATGGCGTCCAAATTGCAATCCAAGGATCAGATGAAGAAGGAACATCTGAGCTTCGAATCTGTGAGGGATTTGGTTTGTGGAAAAATCGGGTTTTGTCCGTGGTGATATCTCGCGTGACAGCAGGCAAGCAGAGGAAGAGGAAGCAAAGGAGATCACTGTAAGTTCGATTCCATTTCATGCTTTCAATCCAACACTTCATCTCGTCGGCGATCGCCGGCGAGTCGTCCGATCGACGATCAGATACCACCAATAATTTTTTATCGTCGTCCCGAATAAAACGATATCCTCGGAGAACGATGAATCGGTCGGAATCGTCGCATTGCAATCTCGTCGGATTTCGACGGTGAATACGACAACATCACAATTGCGGCGATACCCGACGGGTTCACCGTACCTCCCAGGGTAGAGTTTTGCTCGGGGCGGCGACCGAAGGCCGACGGTACTGTCCGATCGACGATCGGACGACTCGCCGACAATCGCCGGCGAGTTGGGACACGGGGACAGGGGGATCCTCAGGACAGAGGATCTCCCCTCCACTCACCAAAGGGTACCTCACCTCTTCCCTTGAAGTAGAGTCCAAAAAGCCTATGAGAAGGTTCGCTGGTCTCGAAATTTGAAGTGCTTCTATTTCGAAACATCGTCATTGTATCTTAGGAAACGAATTACTGTTATCCGTGAGCACCTGTAGCAGAACAATATCGTTTTACAGAGATAATATCGAACACAACCTCGACGATATTATAACAGTTTATATCCTCCCAACCGTAACTCCCACCTGACCTCATATCTGAGACACATGAGACACATCCAGCTCGCAGTGAGGAACGTCAAGGATCTGTCCAAGCTTTTGGCCGAGGTCACGATCGGCAGCGGCATAGTCATGCCCAAAATCCACAATATGCTGCTTCCAAAAAGGCCGGTGGCTCCTGGATACGAATAAATAAAAATTAAGTCTTTGAAGAGTAAAGCCGTGTGTCGACAACACCACTGCAATCTTTGTTCTTTCTTTCTGCGTTAGAATTGGATTAGAAGTAATGGAAGCTGCTAATGCAATTAAATTCTTTATCGGAACCAAAAAAAATTGTAATTTTGTTGGCAATGCTCCTTTATATCAGTAGTTTTAAAGCCTTGTTGTATTTATAAATAAAGCAACTGGATTAGGGTCAAATCCTGATTCAAGCGTAGTTTTCTCATTAGTCGTAGTCAAATATGTGATGAAAATAATATTCATTTCAAATTTGATGACGATAATTTTTTCATTTCAGATTTGATGAAGAAAATATTTTTTTTGTCATAGATTTAGGATGTATATTATTTTTATCACTAAATATATAATAAAAATAATATATGTCGCAAAATTAGTCATTAATTTGTGATGATTTTTTATTTTTTTTTCATAAAATTTTGTATCGACTTATTTGCAACGAAAACATTTTGTTGCAAAATTTTTTATAAAATTTTCATCACAAATTTGTCATAAAATGTGGATTTATTTTGTGATAATAAGTTAAAGAATCGAAAAATTGAACCATATGAAATATTATAGAAGATCAATAATAATATTTACATGTTACGTCTTCCTAATTATTTAAAAATTTATGATATTTTTAATATGAAATGTTTGACTTCTTATTCGATGGATGTTGATAAGGCTATTTAAATTCAAGGACGAGTTCTTTTCAATTCAAAGAGACTGAGATAGAACCAATTCAATATGACCCTTTTAATTTCAAAGGGTCATAACATTTAACTTGGAACTCGGAATCAATCTATGTCAGTATTCATGCGTGCATAATTTAAAATCTATGTTTGTTATAAGGCAATCCATAACCGTCAAGTTTCAAATCCAAAAAATACTATTTAAGTCATTTTCGAAGACTTCAGAGATTTTTTTTGTTATTTTTAATAATTTTTATTTTTATAGATTAAGGATATTTTTGATATTTATGGTTTAGGATTTATCTATATTATCGTCCTATTTTGTTAATTTTTTTATTAGGATTTCTATTAAGAATTTTTTTTTGATATGATTTTTTGTACAAGATAAAAATAGAGATTCATATATTAGAATTTTTTTTTCTTTTTTAAATTTTAGTAACTATAATTTATATAAATACCTATTTAATTATTTGAAAATCCATCCTTTGTTATTAACAAAGTTTATTTTTTTATCAAACGGTGAATTTCTTTTTATTTTCTTCATGTTCTTCTTTTGTCTTCTTTTCAATTCCTTCGATAATTACTATCCCATCTCGCATTAGAAGCCAAGGTAGAATATTGATGAGTTAGGTTCAAGTCAAGTGGGTTTGCATAAACTGAGTCTAGTTTAGTTGAATTGGATGAGGATGTTTGATTTGCCAGTTTGCTTGACCGGTTCGGTCGAATAAACAAGGACGGCCTCTATCCGTAGCTGAGCTCTATATGAGCTTAAAAAACTTTTTAATAAATGAGGCTAAAGTATGCTTTTAACCTCTATAAGATAAATCAACAAGCTCAAACATATTCAATAGTAAAGTCTGATTTGTCCTTGTAGGATAAATTGATGATTAATATATGAAATATTATCATCGTGATATTGGATGATTGAATACCTAGAATGTAATTTGACATCTTTTTACTGCATGATAATCTTGGAGGTAGATAAAAATACTGGTTAACTACCTGTTAATAAATGATATACTAGATAATAATTAAATCTTGAAGGGAGTGATGGATGGAGCATGTTGAGTTTACTAAATATTTGATGATGTAAATATATGTTGGCTGATTACGGGTAATTCCCAGGTAATGCTTTCTTCCTTTTCCACTCTCTGCGAATACAAATAATGACAATTATTAATATATCTTATAAAGACATTTGAGGATTGAGAACGAACGAAAATAGTGGGATTGCTCCTAAATTAAACTTTATCCAATAATATCAAATGTGCAATTACTAATAATTGTTCCTTCTTGTGATACGTTGTTATTACTTTGTTTTCTTATTAAAATCCATAAAAGACATGTCATATATGAATAAATCAGGTACCTGACAGCCTTTAATTCAATATCATTGAAGACATGCATGTTCAATGTACAAACTTCCTTGACTGGAGAATAACTCGAGGATAGATAGTTCTTCAAAGACTCTAATACAGTAGATAGGTCTTTCAACCTAGAATAACTAATGGAAGTCAAGACGTACGATACATGACGACTAGAACATCTACTGTGTAGATGTGATTAAGACATAGTATATAATCCCAATTGCCAGGACTCCTAAACTTAGGTGCCAATTACACTAGATATGTGATGTCTTTAATATATTAGCCAATCTAAAAGACTCGTACAATTAAACAAAATACTCAGTTCGAGGTATCGCGCGGGATGACTCTTTAAGAGTCACTTGGCCAACAATGCGACTATTATGAAATATGAAAAATCAGATGATAGCCTATATTGATAACTGTTGTCAGAGTTAAACTCGTGTTGTAATTTGTCATTCATCACAAACTACAATACGTAATGAGAAGTGCCCGCGAGGAAGGGCAAGAGATCCACTCTTGGTCTTTCTAGCGAAGTCAAGAAATCAAAGTCATGACAAATAGTGGCGGATCTAGGATTATAAATTTGAGGAGGTCAACGTAAATAATTATTATAATAATAATCAAGAAAATAATTATTATAATAATATCGTCTCTAATCTTTCAAAGATAATATATATTGAGTTAAAATTTAAAAATAAAAATATTTATTTTTTAAATTTAATCATCCAAGGAATTTGAACCCTAGATGTATGCTAAAATAAAAATTAGACTTATCATTAAACACACTACAAAAATAGATAAGTAAAGGAGTCAAATTATATATATATTAAAAAATAAAAATTGCTATACTAAAAAATTAAAAATTTCTATATAAAATTAATATTATTAAAAATTGGGGGTGGGGGTCGTGGCCCTTCCGGGTCCCCATGTAAATCCGCCCCTGATGACAAAGAAGAAGCTAGATTGAAGGATGATGCGATGGACTTCCATTTCTACAAGTACACTGGAAATTTCCCTTCTTTCTGCAAATTTCTCTACTTGTTTTTTCCACGAAAATACCACATCAGTTCTTCGATCGTCTCGAGTTCACCGTGTGCCACCAAATTATTGAGATGAGTTAATGAGAAGTGTGCTTCCTCTCTACTTGACCGCGTGGAGTCCACAAATAATTAATATTTATTTCTATATAGGAAGAGTCAATGGAGCACTCACTCCTTCCTTGTCTTATACTAAAAATGAATTTTCCTCATGAGGAAAAAGGTGTACGTACGGTTTAACCAGACTCCTCCCTCGGACATCTGGTAAATCAAGTAAGCGCGAGTGTTCCGGAGTCAGCGGCCACACACACGGGAAGTTCACTCGGGCATATGTCCAATGGAAATCCAACCCTTCCTTATCTTATACTATTAAAAGATGATGTTATTTGATAAGATAAAATTAATCACACCAAAATCTCATGAGGATAAGATAATCATGAGTTATAATCAAGGGATTAAGGATTATCCTAATCAAGCTAAGAAGATATTATCAAATATTTACTTATATCCATTAGGCTACAATCAAAAGATTGATAATTATTTCCTTAATTGTATAAATATAGTATAAATACTACCTAAACTATTCATAAAATATATAAGCTAAAACCTTTTAATATTCTCTTTCTCTCTTTATACTATTTTTTTTTTAATCCTCCACGGTAAGATACAGACAACGTTGGACCAAATACCACTGAACATGAGATATCGCCTCGAAAATACCTATGACGAATAATCCAAAGTCTAATATTTCGTAATTACGCATTCCATTTTAAAAAAATTCATAAATACCTAAAGATCAAATCATAAATAATAAATATTTGAATAATAATTTAATAATATTTGAATAATAATTTAATACTCTTTCACTGCGTATATTTGAATAATATATAGTTTACCATAACATTATATCCCGGATCATAAAAGAGATTTACTCATCCCAATATCCGTGCCAATATGTCAACAGATAAATCATTAAGACTATTGCTGATGGGACTCTATCTATACACAATGAACATGCAGAAAGGTCTTAATCTTTGTCTCACAACATACCGTTTTTTCCACGCGCTACCGAAAAACAAAATAGAGAAATAAAACATCTTAAAATAATTTGATCCCTCATGTACTCTCCGATGGCGACGGCGTTCTAAAGTCCGTGACATGAGCCCTCCGAAATTTAACAGACTTCATTTGTAATCTCCTTATATTGGCTGTACCGTCCATGAACTCATCGTTCCTTTCTGCCTGTTGAATGAGTATTTCAGGATCTAAATCCTCCTTCTGGCCGAATGAGGGAATTAACTGCGTCTTCGCCATGCTGATCAAGTAGTCTGCAGAATGCCCATAAGTAATGATAAACGCAACTAAAGGGACACTGCAAACTATTAGGGCGACGAGAACCACAACCCACTTGCTGTCGCGCTGAACGACAGCGTACACACCAGTAACGAATGCCACACTCATGCCACCGACTGCAACCCACAGAAGCTTGATTGCAGCCATAAGGGACTGCAACCGGACATCATGATCAAGAGAACCAGAGTAGATCAGTAGGAGTGCTACTGTGATGGAGCTAGCCATGGCCAAGGTGTCTGAGATCAAGAATGCCTTGAAGGCAGCTCTGCTCGATAAAATGGCCATCCCTTCATCTGATCCAGAATCATTCCTGTATCCTCCTGGTAAGGTGAATGCAGCTGCAAAGGTGACAGTTGCAATGAGCACCGCAATAACAGCAAGGTTGTTAGCTAATGCTCGATATCGATTTATTTCTTCATCTTGCTTTCTCTGCAAGCGGTTTCTTATGTGATCGACTCGCTGTGGACTGAAACGCGAGCCGTGTGAGATTAAATCTGTCATAATGTTATACTGCAAAGCCAAAGAAAATGGTGGCTTTATCAGACAAAGCAAACTTAAGTCTGAAACTGAATGATATTTGAAGGATAAAACGCATACAAACTGAAAATTGAGACATTGTGAATCACATATGAAATGATGAACACTTACCGTCCGAAGGCCGACTTCGATTCTGGCCTTTGAGGAAGCAAGGTCGATCGGTGTGAAACCCGAATTGTTCGTGAGGGCAGCATCCACGATTCGACTGGATAACAACATTTGAATCATTTTCCGGTCCCTCGCAAGGACCGCAAGATGCAAAGGAGTGTTTCCTTCATGGTCTTGTTCATTGAGGAGCTCTTTGGCCGAGGGGGCAAGAACTGAGAACGTACTTCACCACATTTAGATTCTTCTTCTCGACGGCCACATGAACAAAGTGCTTCCTTTGTTGTTCTTTTGTTCCAAAGAGTCAGGGCAATAGGCCAATATCTCCTTGATCATATTCAGGCTGCCTACACTTGCTGCGATGTGGATGATGGCGAAACCTTCTTCGTCCTGCATGTAACCTGCATTGGATGGCAACATCTCCACTGCCCGCTGCAAAGTGAAGCGGAGTGCTTTTGGAGGCATCTTGACGTTTCAGACAAAATGATTTTTTTCGAGTATCGCCTTTGATATTTCTGTCGTGAAGGGACAAATGGGAAATCTCGATTAATTCCAGTGCGGGTCAATTTATCAACTTTGAGGTAAAAATTAATTTGAACTCACCATCGCTTCTAAGAACAGCAGCGTGTAGTGCCGTCTGACCACGAGGCCCTTCGTGGGAGACATCTTCGGCAGAGACCGCCAGTATTTTCTCCACAATCTGTAGCAAATCCCTCTCGGCCGCCATGTAGAGCGCAGAAACCCCAGCTCGGTTGGTCATGGTCGCCAGTTTGGGAGCCGCCGACAGAAGCAGATTCACAACTAAGAGATGGCCACCGATGATAGCCGCATGGAGGGCGGTGTTCCCTATTCCGTTGGCAATGGTGCCCATCCACACCACGTCTTCCTTAACACAGCCAGATGACGACGGAGGGTGGTGGTGATCACTGAGTCGCTTTTGTTCGTGAATAAAAAGGTTCACTATCCTGAGATGGCCAGCGGCCGACGCCAAGTGCAGAGGTGTGTCTCCACTCTTGTTGGTCAGCGCGAGGAGGGAAGACTGCTTTGCGCATAGGCGCATGGCAAACTCCATGCGGTCGTGCTTTGCGGCGATGTGCAGCGCCGAGTTGCCATCGATCGTCACCTGGGAAAGGAACGCGTTGTTAATTTCAGCTGACTGAAGAAATTTTACGTCGCCGGAAGCTGCTGCCTTGAACAATTTGAGGTCCATCGTTGCCCCTCACCGCCCTCTGCGCAAGCTTCTCTAAAAGACAAGCCAAATTGCTTCTGGTCTAAACAAGCGCGCCTCCCCGCCCTCTGCGCAATGCTTCTCTAAAACACAAGCGAAAGTGCTTCTGATCTGAACAAAGCGCGTAGCTTTGTTTTGTTTTTGCTGAGTCATCCCATCACTTGTTCTCATCGTCTGTCAGAAATCCGAGCTGAGATGTTTGTTGAGATAGGAGACAGCAGTACATTTAGAAGATAGGGAGTCCGCTAGTGGAACAACAAATCGAGGCCGTCTTGGAATTATTACCACGACAACGTAGTATTTGAATCAACTCAAGATACGGTGTCAAATCCGTCTGATATTGTATTTAATGCTTGTGACGGAAATGCTAAGAGCAACTCTGTCAGTTACAAGGAGCTGAGCTGATGAGACAAAACACTTTTTTGATTCGTAAATGATTCGGAAAAAATAAAACACCCTTTTAATTTTTCGGTAAATTATCATTAAATCCCTAATAACCCTTTGAACTTTGCAATTACTCCCCACATAAGTTTTTCATTGTTTTTACTCCCCGATGGATTTGAGTATAAAAGGAAGAAAATTGAGTATACATCAGTGAAAACTGAGTATAAAAAGGTAAAACTTGAGTATAAAAGAGTGAAAATTGAGTACAGGGTTATTGATGTGGTGAATGCAAACTGTCATACTCAGTTTTCTAATTTTTATACTCAATTTTCTTCAAATAATACTCGCCAAACATCACATCAGGGACTGCATGTAAAAAAATGTTTATGTAGGGATTACATGCAAAGTTGACTTGGTAAGTGGAGAGTTTAGGAAAATTTACCCAATTTTTTGCCCCATTATTTATTTATTTATTTATCCTATTTGATATCAGCAATTCAATTTATACCGATTAATTTTGAAATGATCCATCCGTTCAAACAGAAATTTTCTATAAATTATCAAAATCAATCAGAAAGTNCGGAGAACCGAAAGTTGGCATTGGAAACAATATCCAATATTAGATTACAGAACATGAGGGGGCCTGGGAATCTTCTGATTTTACTTTGCAAAATCAGATTATTATTATTATATGTATGGATAGAAATGACAAACATATATATATAACCATAGTTTGCAGAATCGCGATCCTGGATCGTAGGATCGTACGATCCTACGATCCTACGGCAGAAAACGATCCAGAATCGCGCAGAATCGTTTTTTGTAGCAGGATCGCAGCAGGATCGGTATGATCGGACAGAATCGGACAGGATCGTATAGGATCGGACAGGATCGGAACAGAATCGGAACAGGATCGATGAAAGCTTTAAGAGGTCATAACTTTTGACTCGGATTGAACCACGTGACCTATAATATATCAAATTGAAACTCGTTCAAAGATCTACAAGTTAGTTTAAGATTGAATCCCAAAAAATATTGGTTTAAAGCCTTTTCAGAGGCCCAGAAGATTATTAATCTTTTTATTATTTTTTTTATCTTTTACATCGTTAGTGTTAGTGTTTTAAGATTATTTAAATATCTATTTAATTATTTTTTAGTTAGTTTTTGATTAATAATATTATGTTATATCTTTTTTCTAAAATGATAAGTCTTTAGATGTCTATTATCTAATAGGTTGACAATTAAATTGGATCACCTTGTAATAAATAGAATATTCTTGAAGTTAAACGTGATTATTTTCATTATAGTGTTAATAAAAATTGTATATTTTTTCATTTTAAGGGTTTTTGATAGGATCGTACGATTTTACGATCCGATCCTGACCGATCCGATCCTGACCCCAAATCGATCCTGTGTAGGATCGCGATTCTACGAACCTTGTATATAACTACGAAGCTTTCTCCCTCATTTACACAGACCCTGAAGTTAAGTATGTCCCACACTGGTATACTTGGCTGCGTTACAAGTGCTACATCCAAGAGGCCTGCTTCTTTGAACTCAGCTGTGTGTATGTTGACACGGCAATCCATTTATTTTGATTTTTGGGTGGCTTTCGGTTCACTTTCGTATAAAGTGGACTGCTCAACTTTAAATACAGACTTTTAGCGGCTTAGTCTCAGGCCATTCATTGAATAAATCATGTCAGAGACGCAATGGCCAGTACGTGTAATATCGTGTAGGATCCTACACTTGCTGAAATGATATCCTTAGCTAGCTCAAAGATCGGACTTCCCGACTCAAGCTCTCGAGTCGCTCATGGATCAATAGCCTGAGCATCTTGAGACCCTGCATTATTGCATATCCATTAGAGCTCTATGATAAATTAAAAATTAAAAATATAAAATTGAATGAACAAATAGAAATATTAAAAAATATATATATACTTGCTCAAATGTTTTAACTCTAAAAAAAATATTAAATATAATGGAGGATTTTTATTAGGAATTATAGAAATAAAATTATAAAAGTACGTAGAAATTATACTCTATCAAAATTTTTAATAAATCCAATAGATTGAAATTTTTATTAGATTTCTAAATCTGTTTTGAATTTTTAAAATATTTTTTTAAGTTCTGATACGCTCAATGAAAAAAATCAATGAAACACTTAGTGAATGACGTAGCACTTCACATACACACGCTCGATTGTCGCCCAGACACCATAGGCAGACAATCATGATTAATTTTAGCATTCATACAAGCATTAGGAGTATAAGTAAAGTTAGGGATTACCTCCCTTACCCTTGTAGCTCCCCCATGATGTGAGCTCCTCTTTTTCTCTTCTTTTTCCCATCTTCTTAAATGTTTCATCTTCTTGAGCGCTCCTTTTCTTGGACAATGAGTATGATAATGTCCTAGCTCCCCGCAAGTATAGTACCTAATGTGCTTCTTGTCTTTCCTTTCCCTACAACCCACATTAGAGTTTAAGTGAATGGACTTATGTTTAGGGATTACCTCCTTTTTACCTAGTGGACACTTGTCCTTGTAGTGCCCCTTCTTGTTGCATCCAAAGCATATAATGTGGTATTTTGATTTGACTTTGGTGGAGGTTGGAGCTTTTTCTTGCTCTTGTATGGATGAGGGTCTCTCCTCCCCCTCAATCCTTGAAATTGATACTTCTCCTTCTCTTGATGAGGTGGAGGACCTTTCACTTTCTTCTTCCACTTCACTTGATGAGATGATCAATTCTTCTTCTTCTTTGACCGTTGAGTTTATTTCCATTGGTTCTTCCACTAATTTGGCTTGTGTAGGGTTCTCATTAAATTTTTCTAGTTTGTTCCACAACTCATATGCACTTTTATATTCCCCTATACCACTCAAAATATTTTTAGGCAAAATATTAATCAATATACTAATTACCTTCTCATTTGCCCTAGATTGTTCTTATTGCTCTTTAGTCCAATATCTAGGGTGAAGCTTCTTCCCGTGCTTGTCTTTTGGAATTTCAAAGGGCTCTTCTAGCACCATTATGCAAAAACCCGCTGGCCAGGGGCGGGAAGATCAAGTAAGAGTAGTGACACGGTCGATGGTACGACGGTTGTGAGAGCCAGTAAATGGGCCACCAAATGGGCCGGGTCGTTACATAAAAAGGCGCCTTTTATGTAACGACCCGACCCATTTACTGGCTCTCACGACCGTCGTACCGCCGACCATGTCGCTACTCTTACTTGGTCTTCCCGCCCCTGGCCAGCGGGTTTTTGGTTACCAGGATTCATAAACTTTAGATTTTAGCCTGGAGGTCTAGAGTTCGAATCCTGGGGAAGGCAAAAACTCGCTGGCCAGGGGCGGGAAGACCAAGTAAGAGTAGCGACACGGTCAACGGTACGACGGTCGTGAGAGCCAGTAAATGGGCCGCCAAATGGGCGGGGTTGTTACACCTTCGACTAGCATTTGTCACTCCTTGTGGGTAGAGAAACTTCACCACAACACCTGACATAATTTGAGCACAAGGTGGCTACTAACAAGCTTAATCCAAGCAAGTTTCGCCAAGAAAAAAAGGCCTGAAACGAGCTCCTTTAAATAGAACTTGAGACTTTTCAGGCCGCCACCAGTCGACTGCCTCCACTCAGATTCAACCGTTGACAGCCCAACGTTTCGAATTCTGGCGGCTACCAGTCGACTGCCCCTGGGGCAGTCGACTGGTCCGAACCTATGTCTAGAGTTACACTCCCCGAGTGCATTTCTCTCCGTACTCGAACCCTCCCGGCTTAACCCCTGAGTACAAACACTCATACTCAGACTCTCACACCCTGGTCGACTTTTCAACAGCAGTCTCGATCTGTTGCTTTTGCGCCCTCTTCATCTTCGGCTCCCGTCCCTCAGATGCGCACGCAAGTCCTCGGCTTGCCTCCATGTCATCCTTCATGCATGCCTCGAAGTCCGCGTTCATTGGCTCATCGTCTCTGCTTCAGCAGCCTCGATCTGTCGCCTTCAAGCCCTCTTCGACTTTGGCCCTCGTCCCTCGGGTACGCACACAAGCCTCCAGCTTGCCTCCATGCTACTCTTCACGTACGCCTCGAAGTCCGCTTCCCTCGGCTCATCGTACCTGCTCCACTCATGGTCCCTCTGGTGCACACAAACCCACGGCTTGCTTCCATGCCACCCTTCACCTGAAGACATCAACCAAGTCCATGTGTACTTGTACACCTGCACACTCATGTACACATATCAGCCCAACAACAAATCCTAACTTAACCGTATTGACACACACATCAAAACACATGATCCTCCCAATCATACTTGGGCTGATTGCCTCAACAGTGGGTACTCCTGCAATTTAGGTTGATATGACCCCATTTTGATATTAGCTCGTCTAATTTCATCACGATAATTAACAGGATGTCGTCACATGGAAATACGCAATCCAGGATCTCATTCAAGTGAAGTTTCATCAAACTCAACTCTTTGATATTTAGAAGGAGGTTCGAACTCCTTATTAGGAAGGGATGCAGGACCGTCTCCAGAAAATTGGAGATTCATTGGAGGCCCTAGGCTAATTTTTAGATGAAAGATAATTAGACGAGAAAAAGAGAAAACATGATTTTAGAAAAAAAAACTATATATATATTATAATGAACTTTTGGTATTTGGAGACTTAATTCAGTATAGTTCTAACCATTATATGCTTAAAAAAATTAATTTATTATCAAATTTAATAGGTAACCTAAATAATATGGAGGCTCCTAAAATAGGGAGGCCCTAGGCAGCTGCCTATGCTGCCTCCCCCTGAAGACGACCCTGAATGGATGTATTAGTTATGGCCCTCTCGGATGATGAAGGATTTATCAATTCTTGGCTTAAAGAATGACAGAATATTATTTTCCCCTTTTCTCTATTGATTTGATATTAAAATAATTGCCCCCGGGGCTATGGTGTAGCGGTAAGGCGACTAGTCGCTATCCTAGGCATCCTCGGTTCGATCCCCAGTTACGGCTCATTTTGCAGGAATTTTTCTCCAAAATGGGGCGCGGACCCTGGGACGCTGGGCTTCTAGACCGCCCACCGCGAATGCTTCCCGATTTACCCTGGTGACCGGTGGAAAACTTCCGTGGGGTCGGGTCGGTTATCCCAGGTTCAATTTGTCTGCTAACCTGGTTAACATTTTTTTATATTAAAATAACATAATACAAATAAATCTTGACATGATTAGCTTAGAATGTTATAAATTTTAAATTATGATTTCTAATATAGTTTCTAATATAAATCTCACTTTTGTCTTACATATATTCTACATAAAAATAGTAGCTAAAAATAAACATTATTTATTAAATTAAAAAAATACTAAAAATATTTATAAGCTCATTTAATTCCAACAATGTATTAAAACTTTGATTAGCACTTAATCATGCATACTTAGCAATTTCATTACTATTATTTTTTGTCATTATAGATAGTAAATAATTAATAGAATAAGAATTATAAAGTAAAAATGAACAAATATATAAAAGCAACAAAGTCTATAATCTATTTAGTTTGTTGTTTGTTGTAACATTTCATCCTTAATTTAAACTAATTATTTAATTTCACTTTATGCATTTAACTGTAATGGATTTAAACATGCATTATAATCATATAATTACGTAAATAATGTATTAATTAGACATGCATTTCAATTAACTGTATTGTTTATACTTACAATAATTATGATCTTGTAAAATAGTGTCAATCGGAGTGAAAGAGAAAAGGAGGGATAACCAAATAAAGATCGGTGGAGCAATTATAATATCATGAAGTCATTGAGAAAGAGTAGCAATCACTAAAGAGAAAAAAAGTAATCGACGGAACTTGGAAGAAATTGACACGGAAGCAGAGCCACGGAGGTGCAATTAAATCGGCGAATAGCAGGTGAGGAAGACGAAACACCACGGAGAAGCAATTAAATCGGCGAATAGCAAGTGAGGAAGCACCGAAAGGAGAAAAACATAGGCGAAGAGTAAAAAGGGAATAACAATATTAATTACCAATTTTTCATTTTAAGTTTACTTATACATCCCACGTATAAAAAAAAATAAAAAGGAATACAATTAAGAGGCGGTGGCATGCAACATTTAAAAAGAGATACAATTAATAGGCGATGGCGTGCAAAATAAGCAACATAATAAGAGAGAGATAGGATTTAGAAATAAAATTAAGCGCAGGGGCTAAACTGGACATGAGTTCCGGGCTAAATCATCGATCAATAGATAAAATTATAAAAAATAAAAAATTAAATTATATATATACACTTAAACAGTCAATTGAGCCCCCGGGTTATAGCCCGGATAACCTATCATATTGGCTCTACCTTGGTGGGGTGGTCAATCTTTCATAGGGGGTCTTTTTGTTCCTGTACCTCTAGCAAAATCCACTATTTAACTTACCATGGAGTTTAAAAAAAAATCTAATCTTATATAATTTTATTACATGGATGAAATTAGATTTATAATATTCACTCAATAATAATACTTCCGTATTTCTTTGATTCTTGTGATTTTATCATATTTAAAATTTTTAAATCCAGATATTATACAACCCTTAATAAATTTGAATCAGAATTCATAGAGTTAAGACTTATCAAATTCAATCAAAATTAGGAGTAATCTATTTTTTAGATTTTCTCTATCATGATGTTGTCCAATAAGATTGATTCCACATCCTATTTAATTTATTATGATTTTTTTTAAAAAAATATTTTTTTAAGTAATAGATTTTAATTATTTGTGCTTTGGCCAACCCGGTGGGTCGAACAATTACATGAACCGACAAAGAAATATTTTAGAAAAGATGTGTGTGATTTGAGAAATTTAAAAATATGATACCCAATTTAATTATTTGTGAAAGTTAGATGTATGATTAAGGGAGTGTTTGAGAGAATTTCTACTAGCTGCTTTTAAAATTCTAGTTATGAAGAAGTGCTTTTGAGTGTTTGTGAATGTCAAATTCTGCTTTAACTTCTGTAACTTTTACTCAAAAGCTGGAAGAAAGAATTTGATGTTTTTTTTTCTACTTCTACTTTTTTGCTTATGGTGTAGAATTAAAAGTTGACATTTATACCCTTAATAAATTTATTATTTACATAATTATCATCACATTTTTAAATAAAATTTTATATTTTTATATAATTTATATTTTCAAAATTTTTTATACATTGTATAAATTTATAAAAAATTTATTATTTTATTATATTTATTAACTTTATATCTTTTTGAAACATATATATTATTAAAAAAATGATTTTGATATAATATTTAAAATATAATATTAAATATATAAAACATTATTGATCATGTATCAAAATTATATTTAGATAATTAAAAAAAATTAATTTATATAGATTAAAGATATTATTGTCATTTAACTAAAAATTAAACTTAAAAATAATTATTCACCAAACATTCAAACATTACCTTGTATCAGCTTTTGACTTCTATTTCCAAACACTGCATGTTTTAGGTTCTTACTAACTTCAAAATAATCATTATAAGAATCATTTTTCAAGAAGTCACTACAAAAAAAAGGGTATTCTGCGACAAATTTTGCGACGAATTTTTAAAAAAAAATTCGTCGCCAAAATTTTTTTCGACAAATTTGGCGACGAAAAAAAATTTCGTCGCCAAATACTCGTCGCAGAATTCTACGACAAAAAAATGAATTTGTCGTAAATTTTGCGACAAATTCATTTTTCGTCGCAGAATTTGCGACAAATTAAATTTTCGTTACTAAAATTTATCGCAAATTTTTATAAAATTTGTCGCAATACTTGCGACGAATATAACATTTGTCGCAAAATCTGCGACAAATTTTAAAATTTGTCGCAAAAATCTGCGACGAATTAAGAAATTTGTCGCAGATTCTGCGACAAATTTCATAATTTGTCGCAAAAATTCTGCGACAAATATAATAATTCGTCTCAGAATTTGCGACAAATTAAATTTTCGTTGCTAAATTTATCGTAAATTTTTATAAAATTTCTCGCAATACTTGCGACGAATATAACATTTGTCGCAGAATCTGCGACAAATTTTAAAATTTGTCGCAAAAATCTGCGACGAATTATGAAATTTGTCGCAGATTTTGCGACAAATTTCATAATTTGTCGCAAAAATTCTGGGACAAATATAATAATTCGTCGCAGAATTTTCAATTAATTTTAAAATTTGTCGCTGATTATTTCCAACTAATAAAAAATTTATCACAAAATATAAATTCGTCGCAGAATTTTTGGGATGAAAATATAAATTTGTTGTAAAAACTGCGACAAATCTTTTATTTGTCGCAAAATATCTGCGACAAATTTGAAAATTCGTCGCAAAATTCTGCAACGAATTTCTTAATTTGTCACAAAATCTGCGACAAATATCAGTATTTATCGCAAAAAAATTAACTACAAATTACTAAATTTATCAGAAATTTTGCAACAAATTTAAAAATTGTCGCAAATTTTGCAACAAATTTTAGAATTTGTTGCAAATTTTTGCAACGAATTTTAGAATTTGAGGCAAAATATAAAACAATTTGATTTGTCATTAATTTTGTATGACAAATTTATAATTTCGTGGTAAAAGTTATGACAAATTTTAGTATTCGTCGTAGATTTTTACAACGAAAATTTATTCATCGCAAAATTGATTGCAAAATAAATAAATTTTTTTAAAAAATATATTTATCAATAATATTTTAATAAAATAAATTTCAAATAATTAAAATCAAAATCAGTAACTATGTTATTTTCTCAAGATTATTTTATTGAAAAATACACTCTAATTCATTATCTATAGATAGCAATAAATATAATACATTACATGATAAAAAAACCACAAACAGTAAATATAATAGTTTACATGAAAATACTCAATATCAGTTCAAAAGATAATAATCGTTATAATTACAAGATAACAATGAAGTAAGTTTCCTATTACAATAATCTCAATAAGCTTTGTCATGGAGAAAGTAGAGGCGATGGTCTGACTCTAATCTTGAAAATGATCTTTATAATACCTGATAACAACAAAAAAAAAGTAAGATATTGATGAAATAGAACAATATAAATGTGTAATGCTCTTATACAGTATAATGAAAAGAAATAGTGCAGACAGTAATATAGCTAACATAAAATCTTCATACTTTTATGTAATACTATTATTGAGGATCTCAATAATAAACACCATGAAGGAAACTCAAACTTCAATATTAATGTATGCAATATAAAATTCAACTATACAAACAAGGATATATATCAAATAAATCTAAAAAATGAGAACTTATTACAAGCCTAGAAAATGAAAACTATCTCTGTTATTGAAACTGAATTATAAAATGTAAAACTAAAAAAACATATGGTGCATAAAAAATAAGATAAGCTGTGAGTTAATCTTAGGAAAAATATTTATCTTATTAACAAAAATTTAAACAATCTCAGTGAACATTAAAAACTTATGCAATTTTAATGAACATTAACAAATAATAAGAAAGATACCCCATTATTTTATTTTCATGCTTCGACAAGATATAACTGTATATAATAATAAAAATTGATGCCTGAGAGTTATATAAAAATTAAGTATACTCATCTATAACAAAATGAAAGCAAAAATTTATACTTACATTTTCGGCCTGAGAACTACATCTATGACCACCACGCCGTCCGAAGATGTGCTGTAAAATAAAAAATAAGATAAAGTTAAAATAAATTTGATACATAACAATTAATATAAAAAACCTTATCATATTATTTAGATAAAGAGAATGAGTAAATCTTACAACAACAAGATATCACCTGTAATGACCTATAAATAGCAAGAAATATAAAACATTAACAGATATCATCTGTAATGAGATTTAAACTAAATAATTACTTGTATTAAAGTGAAGAATTAGTTAATTAATATCTTAAATCGATCAATTAGTTAACCATATGTAAACAAAGAAAAACACATAGTCATGCAAATAATACCCTAATTGAATGTTATAATATAAGTAAACACAAATTTTTATAAACCAATATAAACTACCGAAACCTAATCTTATAAAACACTCGCACAAAAACATAGATTATTATAGTAAACATTAATCAGAACATTAAATAACAAAAAAGAGATATGTACATACCAAATGAAGGTCACCAACAAAGACGGTTTCCACTCCAAACACATATAATTAAGACCTACACAAAAAAAATTACAGGGTCAAAATATAAATCAGAAACCAAATCTTTAATTATAAAATCCGACCGTGAGCGATGTGGCCCAAGCCCAGCCAAGCTTGATATTTTGGACCTGACCAGTCAAACCCGGATCAGGCCAGCCCGGACTGACCCGGCCAAGCCAGGCCCTACCCCGGCCAAGACATGGCCGGTCGAACAGGCCCGCGCGCCCTAGCGTGGCCAGGCTCGGTGCAAAATTGTCGCGCCCGCCTGGTAACTCGAGAGCAAGGCCGCACAGGCCGGGATCTCGCGAGCGCGACCACACCTGGCCGGGAAAGCACGAGGATGGTTGAGCGTGGCCGGAAGAGAGAGAGCCGCCGCGCGCAGCCGGTATCATTCGACCTCCAGCGCGCGCAGCGGGTATCCCGCAGACGTGGCCGCGCTCGGCCAGCAGCGTGCCAGGCGAGCGGCGGTGGGTGAGCCCGGCACCGCACGAGCGGGAGGCCCAGTAGCGTGAACGCGGGCGCGCGAGGCCGGTAGCTCGCACACGGCCGCGCCAGTCGGTAGCACGAGCTCAACGCGAATGAGGAGATCGCACGAAGCAAAAAGCAAACCACGGAGATATTCAGAAAGAAAGAAAGAGAAGATATTTAGAGCGCGAAGATTCGTGGAGAATAATTAGGGTTTGCGACAAAAATAAATTTGTCGCCAAATTTGTCGCAAATAATTTTTTCATAAATCCTTCAAAAATATAAGTGATATACCGAACTTAAAATCACAAAATAAATTTCTCGAGCTCTATCAAAATCCATGTTAATATCCAAAACTGGAAAATATATATAATTAAAATTTTTAATGCTAATGGACAAACAAAATTCGGTAAAATTCTTTAAAACAATAGGAATAAGTCTTTGCATGATTATATACAATCATACTTTTCAAACCAATCAATTTGTATTCCTTCAAATCGCACATCTTCCAAGATTAGAGACATAGCCATATGAAATTTCAATGATTTAAACCATTTACAAACAACAGTCTTGATCCTTATTTAATGTATATTGCTTTGGCTTTGGTCTCTACTATTTTTATCGACATCGGAGTGGTCTTTGCAAAGGAGTCGCAAGTCTTCTGCATTCAAATTGTCTTTGTTTTCCATTGATATCCATACGTATTTTCAGATTATCACAAATTCTTCTCAATTGCATTACATCGAGATTATGATGAATCAAATACTATACCAATATGGTAAATTCCAAAATATACTTCGTTTAGTCCATTATGGTTCTCCATATTCTATATGTATCATGGATTTCAATAACAGATGAAAGTCAGCCACTCCCCCATATCTGTTCACCAGTAATCTCAATGTAGTTTTTCAATTCTGTTTTTTGAATTCATTTTTATTTTTCTGAAATTATGATTTGTGTAAAAATTTCTATGACAATCAAGAAACTTCTTTCATGTTCAATCTGATAGACTTTATCTCTCATACATTGGCATCCTAAATCCAACGTATCAACGGAAATCCATAAGCAGAAGTCATTTATGTCCAAGAAGAGCAACCTTCGATTACAAACGTCGATTAGTAGAACATCGTATGTAGAAACACCTTCATTCCGAGTTCTGTAGCTCAATCTACGACATTTCGAATGTATTTCGGATTTTTTAAATTTTGCGACGAATTTCCAAATTCGTTGCAAATTTTGCGATGAATTTCCAAATTCGTTGCAAATTTTGCGACGAATTTCTAAATTCGTTGCAAATTTTGCAACGAATTTCGAAATTCGTTGCAAATTTTGCAACGAATTTCGAAATTCGTCGCAAATAATTATTTTTAAATAAACCAAAAGAATATTAATAAATTTCATATATGGACCTACAGAACTCGGAATTTAACGAAACGAGTTTCTACGTGCTCGTATCGATATCCTCGTGATATAAATGACCTCAAACTTAAATTTTACATAATATATTTTTCTTTGTAATTTTCTAAATATTATTTACTTGGAAAATATATTTTTGTGGCTTTAAAAATTTTTTCTATAAATTTATCCTGTAAAATTTAAGTTTGACGTCATTTATTTCATGATGAAATCGCTACGAGCACATAGAAACTTATTTCATGAAATTCGGAGCTCCGTACGTTTATTTATGATTTTTTGAAGGTATCTAGGTTTCTTTTTAAAAATTTAATTCTGCGACGAATTTCAGAATTTGTCCCAGATTCTGCGACGAATTTCCAAATTCGTCGCAGATTTGGGACGAATTTTGAAATTCGTCGCAGAATTAAATTTTTAAAAAATCAAAACAAATACTATTTAATTGTCGTAGATGGACCTAGAGAACTCGAAATTTAATGAAACAAGTTTCTATATGTTCGTATTGATCCCCTGATGACCTAAACGACCACAAATATAAATTTCTATTAATATATTTTTTTTCATAGTTCATTATTTATATCAGCATTGACTTAGTTAAAAATTTCTAAGTCTGAAACTGTTATAAGCAATTTCATATTAATCTTTCATTGTTCCCTAGAATTTTTTTTGAAATTTGTGTTTAATATCATTTATATCACGAGGACGTCGATACAAACTCGTAGAATCTTGTGTCATGTCATTCCGAGTTCTGTAGCTCAATCTACGACATTTCGAATGTATTTCGGATTTTTTAAATTTGCGACGAATTTCTAAATTCGTCCCAAATCTGCGACGAATTTCCAAACTGGTTGCAAATTTTGCGACGAATTTCCAAATTCGTTGCAAATTTTGCGACGAATTTCCAAATTCGTTGCAAATTTTGCAACGAATTTTGAAATTTATCGCAAATAATTATTTTTAAATAAACCAAACGAATATTAATAAATTTCATATACGGACCTACAGAACTCGGAATTTAACGAAACGAGTTTCTACGTGCTCGTATCGATATCCTCGTGATATAAATGACCTCAAACTTAAATTTTACATAATATATTTTTCTTTGTAATTTTCTAAATATTATTTACTTGGAAAATATATTTTTGTGGCTTTAAAATTTTTTTCTATAAATTTATCCTATAAAATTTAAGTTTGACGTCATTTATTTCATGATGAAATCGCTACGAGCACGTAGAAACTTATTTTATGAAATTCGGAGCTCCGTACGTTTATTTATGATTTTTTAAAAGTATTTAGGTTTTTTTTTAAATTTAATTCTGCGACGAATTTCAGAATTCGTCCCAGATTCTGCAACGAATTTCTAAATTCGTTGCAGATTAGGGACGAATTTTGAAATTCGTCGCAGAATTAAATTTTTAAAAAATCAAAACAAATACCGTTCAAATTTTGCGACGAATTATATTTTTATGATAAATTAAATATTTGTTGTAAGTTTGCGACAAATTTTAAATTCGTCGCAAATTTTGCAACGATTTTCCAACGAAAAAAATATTGTTGCAAATTTTGTGACGAATATTCATTTTTGTTGCAAAATTTGCAACAAATTTTTTTCCGTTGCAAAATTGTTGCAAAATTTGCGACAAATATCAAATTCGTCGCAAATTTTGCAACGATTTGGCAACGGAAAAAAAATTGTTGCAAATTTTGCGTCGAATAATTATTTTTGTCGCAAAATGGCAACAAATTTTGCAACGAAAATTTTTTGTCGCTAATTGGCGACAATTGTGTTTTCGTCGCAAAATTTGTTGCAAATTAGCAACGAATATTTTTTTGTAGTGTATTATACAACCCTTAATAAATTTGAATCAGAATTTATAGAGTTAAGACTTATCAAATTCAATCAAAATGAGGAGTAATCTATTTTTTAGATTTTCTCTATCATGATGTTGTCCAATAAGATCGATTCCACATCCTAATTAATTTATTATGATTTTTTTTAAAAAAAATATTTTTTTAAGTAATAGATTTTAATTATTTGTGCTTTGGCCAACCCGGTGGGTCGAACAATTACATGAACCGACAAAGAAATATTTTAGAAAAGATGTGTGTGATTTGAGAAATTTAAAAATATGATACCCAATTTAATTATTTGGGAAAGTTAGATGTACGATTAAGGGAGTGTTTGGGAGAACTTCTACTAGTTGCTTTTTAGATTTTAGTCATGCAGAAGTGCTTTTGAGTGTTTATGAATGTCAGATTCTGCTTTAACTTCTGTAACTTTTACTCAAAAGCTGGAAGTAAAAATTTAATGTTTTTTTTCTACTTCTACTTTTTTGCTTATGGTGTAGAATTAAAAGTTGACATTTATACCCTTAATAAATTTATTATTTACATAATTATCATCACATTTTTAAATAAAATTTTATATTTTTATATAATTTATATTTTCAAAATTTTATATACATTGTATAAATTTATATAAATTTTATTATTTTATTATATTTATTAACTTTATATTTTTTTAAACATATATATTATTAAAAAAATAATTTTGATATAATATTTAAAATATAATATTAAATATATAAACATTATTGATCATGTATCAAAATTATATTTAGATAATTAAAAAATAATAATTTATATAGATTAAAGATATTATTATCATTTAACTAAAAATTAAATTTAAAAATAATTATTCATTAAACATTCAAATTTTACCTTGTATAATCTTTTGATCCAAACACTGTATATTTTAGGTTCTTACTAACTTCAAGATATTTATTATAAAAATTATTTTTCAAAAAGTAAAAACTCTTTCAAATACTCCCTAAGTAAAATGTTATAAAATTTTCATTCAAACATTCGACGAACAAATTGTAAAGAGCATGAATCATTAAATTCTAATATAGTTGGGTGTACTAAATACACCGCAATAAAAAAATAAGTAAATTATTCCTACAACAATAAAAAATTATAGAGTAGAAAAAAAAATTTACTTGCACCGAGACATGAATAATCTAAATTACAACATTAAAAAGTAGATAACATTGTTCAATTTCTACTTTATTAAAATTTAAGACCATTTCATCCACTAATATTTGAATTCTAATATAAATAATACGATGAAAAAAAGATATTTTCTTTGATTAACACTAAGGTATGACACAAGTTAATTTTAATATGAAAGTTTGAATTTTTATAACATCATTTTTTAAAAAATAATAGAATGTCAATAGGAGAGCTATCTGTATTACAATATTCTTAAAAGATATTTAATTTTGTGATTGTTATCTTATATCTAAAATTAAAATAATAATAATAATACATTAATAAAGCACAAAATGTTGACTTTAATCAATTAGCTACTTTTAAAATCGTGGATGATGTTACATAAATAAAGTTAAAGTTATTAAGTTGTCTTTGGTGAAATGGAATGGATCGTAGCTAATAATTAATGAGATTAGGAATGAAATGGAATAAAAAAAAATTTAATCCAGTTCTTTCCTTGGGCCCACCCCATATATTCGGGAAAGGGATAAATCCTGAAGGGTGTTTGTCCTAGCGTTGCAATCTTTTATAGAGAGAAGCGCAGACATCCAGTGAAATATTTTCGTACCTATTGAGAATTGATCTACAAAACCTATTGCAGCAAACACTTATGTAGATGCCGGTTGTCGTGTCCCGTCTCAAACTCATGTGGGTTCCTACGTACCAATTGGACTAAACACCTTGAACTTGAGTGGGTCCTGACCAACTATTGTGTTTGGACTCTGAGTCTTGAGCCCAAGTGGGTTCCCTAGCACCAACTTGACTAGATATCGACGATGTATCAAATGATTGATAGACGCTACCAATATACGGATATATACTGATAAATTCACCTAAACTTCTTTATTTTTGTTTCTCAAGTATCTAATGTCAAATGAACCTCCTCGACCCTAAATTTTTATGCTTATAATTTCCTTGTCTTCGGGTTTTCATCTACTTTTACATCTAATCCAACAATTTACTTGGGTTTATACCTTCTCTATGAATTTGGTCCTTGATTTTCTCAAACTTTTATGTCTAGAGTTTCCTCGTATTCATATCTTCATTTACCCTTGCATCCGATAATGTGATTTGCTTGGATTTTCATCTTCACTGAAAATCCGACCCTTAACCATTTAAAATTTTTTTTCTTACTTTTACATTTGGTCGATCTAGCAGGACTTTTCCAAGGCACGTATAATACAAGTGAGATCCAAATCATTCACCTAAACTTCAATACTCATCGATCATCGAAAATTCGTATCTGAGCATGATTACGTCACCAACACACAATAAAAAAAATCAATTAGCTGAGAAATTCTTTCACTTATATTATTTTTATGTCTTCTCTCGCCTTGTATCAAAGAAGGAATCTAACGTAGAAGAATACTTTTTCCATGCAAACAAGAATGAAAGACCTCAAACTAGTATTATTTTTACGGCAATTTACCAAAGAGCGTACGCAACAATCGATAATTATCAACGAGCGCACCATGGTTTTATTTTCACCAAAGGGCACATTCATTATAGTGAACTTCCTCTTATACCCCTCATGTTATCTATTGCCTTTCTCTTTCTCTCTCAGTAATAAATTCTGTGACGTCAGCACATGCAACGTGACTTAATTATTGACTTTTATTTTAAAATAATATCTAATGGAATCGGCGCTAAATTAAAAAACGTAAAGTAAAAATTAAAAAAATATTTCACTTTAAAAATTTCTCATCCAACGTGATTTAAAAATATAAATAAATAATTTTTATTTTTATTAATAGAAATTAATATATTAAATAATATTTAATAAATATATTAATGTATAAAAAGTTTTTGGAAACAAATCGTTGGATTTAAAAATATAAATAAATGATTTTATATTTGATTAATAGAAATTAATATATTAAATAATATTTAATAAATATATTAATGTATACATATGTTTTGAAAAAACTGACCGTGGTAGCTTTCAGGCCCACGCTGGGCCTGAAATAAAAATATTTCAGGCCCACGCTGGGACTGAAATATTTTTATTTCAGGCCCAGCGTGGGCCTGAAATTTTTTATTTCAGGACCAGCGTAGACCTGAAATTTTTATTTCAGGCCCACGTTGGGCCTGAAATCTTTTGATTCAGGTCCGACGTGAACTCAATTTTTTTTTCTATTTAAAAAATATATTAATATATAAAAAAACCTATCAAAATACTTAATTTTAGATTCAAACGCAGGGTCTGAAGTCATCCCAGGAGGGTTTGAAGTCAAATAACTTCAGATCCTATAAATAATTAATTTAATAAATAATAATTAAATATAAAAAATATTTTTAAAATAAAAAAATTTTAGTGAGGGCCTGAAGTCATCAGTGAATTCAGGCCCTCTATCTGAAAAATTTTCCCTTAGGCCTGAAGTCATCCGACTTCAGGCCTAAGGAGGGCCTGAAGTCTGATGACTTCAGGCCCAAGGAGGGCCTGAAGTCTGATGACTTCAGGCCCTCCATTAAATATATAAAAATAATAAAAACTTTTTTAAAAAAAAGGTATAATATATAATTACATAATAATAAAATGTTATAGGAGTGGTTTAGGTATATCAGTGAGTTTTGAGCAAAACTCACTGATGGACCTACCATATTTGGAATTCTGAAAACTCATTATCAGTAGACAGGGTTGAGCTAGGAGATGAGATTTTGGGTGCCGAAACTTCTAATCTTGCCGTATCACCAATGCTATAGCAGTGGTTTAGGTATATCAGTGAGTTTTGAGCAAAACTCACTGATGGACCTACCATATTTGGAATTCTGAAAACTCTATATCAGTAGACAGGGTTGAGCTAGGAGATGAGATTTTGGGTGCCGAAACCTCTAATCTTGCAGTATCACCAATGCTATAGGAGTGGTTTAGGTATATCAGTGAGTTTTGAGCAAAATACACTGATGGACCTACCATATTTGGAATTCTAAAAACACTATATCAGTAGACAGGGTTGAGCTAGGAGATGAGATTTTGGGTGTCGAAACCTCTAATCTTGCTGTATCACCAATGCTATAGGAGTGGTTTAGGTATATCAGTGAGTTTTGAGCAAAACTCACTGATGGACTTACCATATTTGGAATTCTGAAAACTCATTATCAGTAGACAGGGTTGAGCTAGGAGATGAGATTTTGGGTGCCGAAACCTCTAATCTTGCTGTATCACCAATGCTATAGGAGTGGTTTAGGTATATCAGTGAGTTTTGAGCAAAACTCACTGATGAACCTACCATATTTGGAATTCTGAAAACTCTATATCAGTAGACAGGGTTGAGCTAGGAGATGAGATTTTGGGTGCCGAAACCTCTAATCTTACTGTATCACCAATGCTATAGAAGTGGTTTAGGTATATCAGTGAGTTTTGAGCAAAACTCACTGATGGACCTACCATATTTAGAATTCTGAAAACTCTATATCAGTAGACAGGGTTGAGCTAGGAGATGAGATTTTGGGTGCCGAAACCTCTAATCTTGCTGTATCACCAATGTTATAGGAGTGGTTTAGGTATATCAGTGAGTTTTGAGCAAAACTCACTGATGGACCTACCATATTTGGAATTCTGAAAACTCTATATCAGTAGACAGGTTTGAGCTACGAGATGAGATTTTGGGTCCCGAAACCTCTAATCTTGCTGTATCACCAATGCTATAGGAGTGGTTTAGGTATATCAGTGAGTTTTGAGCAAAACTCACTGATGGACCTACCATATTTGGAATTCTGAAAACTCTATATCAGTAGACACGGTTGAGCTAGGAGATTAGATTTTGGGTGCCGAAACCTCTAATCTTGCTGTATCACCAATGCTATAGGAGTGATTTAGGTATATCAGTGAGTTTTGAGCAAAACTCACTGATGGACTTACCATATTTGGAATTCTGAAAACTCTATATCAGTAGACAGGGTTGAGCTAGGAGATGAGATTTTGGGTGCCGAAACCTCTAATCTTGTTGTATCACCAATGCTATAGGAGTGGTTTAGGTCCATCAGTGAGTTTTGCTCAAAACTCACTGATATACCTAAACCACTCCTATAGCATTGGTGATACAGCAAGATTAGAGGTTTCGGCACCCAAAATCTCATCTACTAGCTCAACCCTGTCTACTGATAATGAGTTTTCAGAATTCCAAATATGGTAAGTCCATCAGTGAGTTTTGCTCAAAACTCACTGATATACCTAAACCACTCCTATAGCATTGGTGATACAGCAAGATTAGAGGTTTCGGCACCCAAAATCTAATCTCCTAGCTCAACCCTGTCTACTGATATAGAGTTTTCAGAATTCCAAATATGGTAGGTCCATCAGTGAGTTTTGCTCAAAACTCACTGATATACCTAAACCACTCATATAACATTGGTGATACAGCAAGATTAGAGGTTTCGGCACCCAAAATCTCATCTCCTAGCTCAACCCTGTCTACTGATATAGAGTTTTCAGAATTCCAAATATGGTAGGTCCATCAGTGAGTTTTGCTCAAAACTCACTATTAAACCTAAACCACTCCTATAGCATTGGTGATACAACAAGATTAGAGGTTTCGGCACCCAAAATCTCATCTCCTAGCTCAACCCTGTCTACTGATATAGAGTTTTCAGAATTCCAAATATGGTAGGTCTATCAGTGAGTTTTGCTCAAAACTCACTGATATACCTAAACCACTCCTATAGCATTGGTGATACAGCAAGATTAGAGGTTTCGGCACCCAAAATCTCATCTCCTAGCTCAACCCTGTCTACTGATAATGAGTTTTCAGAATTCCAAATATGGTAAGTCCATCAGTGAGTTTTGCTCAAAACTCACTGATATACCTAAACCACTCATATAGCATTGGTGATACAGCAAGATTAGAGGTTTCGACACCCAAAATCTCATCTCCTAGCTCAACCCTGTCTACTGATATAGAGTTTTCAGAATTCCAAATATGGTAGGTCCATCAGTGAGTTTTGCTCAAAACTCACTGTTAAACCTAAACCACTCCTATAGCATTGGTGATATAGCAAGATTAGAGGTTTCGGCACCCAAAATCTCATCTCCTAGCTCAACCCTATCTACTGATATAGAGTTTTCAGAATTCCAAATATGGTAGGTCCATCAGTGAGTTTTGCTCAAAACTCACTGATATACCTAAACCACTCCTATAGCATTGGTGATACTGCAAGATTAGATGTTTCGGCACCCAAAATCTCATCTCCTAGCTCAACCCTGTCTACTGATATAGAGTTTTCAGATTTCCAAATATGGTAGGTCCATCAGTGAGTTTTGCTTAAAACTCACTGATATACCTAAACCACTGCTATAACATTGATGATACGGCAAGATTAGAGGTTTCGGCACCCAAAATCTCATCTCCTAGCTCAACCCTGTCTACTGATATAGAGTTTTCAGAATTCCAAATATGGTAGGTCCATCAGTGAGTTTTGCTCAAAACTCACTGATATACCTAAACCACTCCTATAACATTTTATTATTATGTAATTATATATTATATTTTTTTTAAAAAAGTTTTTATTATTTTTATATCTTTAATGGAGGGCCTGAAGTCATCAGACTTCAGGCCCTCCTTAGGCCTGAAGTCGGATGACTTCAGGCCTAAGGGAAAATTTTTCAAATAGAGGGCCTGAAGTTACTGATGACTTCAGGCCCTCACTAAAATTTTTTTATTTTAAAAATATTTTTTATATTTAATTATTATTTATTAAATTAATTATTTATAGGATCTGAAGTTATTTGACTTCAAACCCTCCTGGGATGACTTCAGGCCCTGCGTTTGAATCTAAAATTAAGTGTTTTGATAGGTTTTTTTATATATATTTCAGGCCCAGCGTGGGCCTGAAAGCTACCATGATCAGTTTTTTCAAAACATATGTATACATTAATATATTTATTAAATATTATTTAATATATTAATTTCTATTAATCAAATATAAAATCATTTATTTATATTTTTAAATCCAACTGTTTGTTTCCAAAAACTTTTTATACATTAATATATTTATTAAATATTATTTAATATATTAATTTCTATTAATAAAAATAAAAATTATTTATTTATATTTTTAAATCACGTTGGATGAGAAATTTTTAAAGTGAAATATTTTTTTAATTTTTACCTTACGTTTTTTAATTTAGCGCCGATTCCATTAGATATTATTTTAAAATAAAAGTCAGTAATTAAGTCACGTTGCATGTGCTGACGTCACAGAATTTATTACTGAGAGAGAAAGAGAACGGCAATAGATAACATGAGGGGTATAAGAGGAAGTTCACTATAATGAGTGCGCCCTTTGGTGAAAATAAAACCATGGTGCGCCCATTGGTAATTACCGATTGTTGCGTACGCCTTTGGTAAATTGCCTTTATTTTTATGACTCTAATTAACTAATTTTTTAAATTAGTTGCTAGTATTGTTCAAATTCGATCATTTATGGCCACGGGTCATTTTAATTCTAATATAATCACCATCGTATCTTTCTCAATATATACAATAAAAAAAATTCACTACGTGTAGTTGAGAAATTTTTTCATTCATATTTTTTTTATGTGTTTTCTTGCCTTGTACGCCTTGTATAACAATCTAATTTAGAAAAAAAAATTATTTTTCTCGACAAGTAATGAATGACCTAAATTACTTCCCCGCCTCGCATGTAAATTTCTTCACCTCTAACTTTTTACGGCAATTTACCAAAGGGCGTACTTAAGAATTGATATTTACCAAAAGACGTATCATAGTTTCAATGTTACCAAAGGGCGTACATATTTTAGTAAACTTCCTCTTATACCCCTACCGTCAAGTACTGCATGCAATTCTCTTTCCCTTTCTCTTTCTCTTTGTCAGTAACGAATTTCGAGACGGACCATAAAAAGATGTTCCTTTATATTTTGATAATAATATTATGGAACCTTTCTCAAAACAAAAAAATATTGAAATTAATTAAAATATTTTTATTAAATTAAAACTAAAAGAACATTTCAGCCGCCCACGTTGGGCCTGAAATGGTTCCATTTCAGGCTCAACGTGGGGCTGAAATGTTTCCATTTCAGGCCCAACGTGCCCAATATTAAGCGTCTTTTTTCGATTCTTTGTTATTACATTTTAACACCTCGGAGAAGTCCAAATAAACAATGGATAGCAAATTTGAACTCCTTGTAACCTCAGAAATCCACAGGAATTGAAATTTTTTACAATCGGAGCTCTCTAGGTCAATCAGTGGCCTTTTAGAGTCATTGGGACCTGAAATGGAAATATTTCAGGCCCACGTTGGGCCTGAAATGATTCCATTTCAGGTCCCAATGACTCTAAAAGGCCACTGATTGACCTAGAGAGCTCCGATTGTAAAAATTTCAGTCCCAATGTGTGCAGGATTTTCAGTGTGCAATCGAAATGTGCCAAAACAGAAAAATTGTGCAGATTTGAACTAAGCTGGACTGATTTGAATTGGGATGCAAGGGATGCTGTCAAGAATTCAGATCTAACCATTCGACAGCATCAGAATTCTGAAGAGCAGAGAGGTTGATACTTGAGCTGTAAATGCAGTTATAAAAGAAAAAAATCAGTGAATGCTTAAGAGGCAGTTTGTGTCAATTTTTGGCTGAAATTGAATTGGGTTTTGAGGCTATAAATCAAGGCATCAAAGATATGAATGTATCAAAGAGTGATGAGTGCATCCTTTACTGATCCGAATTGGAAGGAAGTGGCTTGGATCAAAGACTGAGCAAGGTTGAACACAAGCTGAGAAAAATTGTTGAAACTGCCCAAAAATCTGACTGCATTCCATCTATAGCTGCCGAGTACTACAGCTGGAAAATCAAGAATTTAAGTGTACATTGTATCTGAAGTTGAAGGTGCACATTCAATTTCGGATATAAGAAGAACCAATGAATGCTAGAAGCTGCTGAAAAGAATAGAAAAGGAAAGGCAGAGGCTTGGCTGAATTCAATGTATGAGCAGAAATTAATTCCGAGTGGAACACTTGAGGTTTCCACTATTATTTGAAGCAAGTACTACTTGATGCAAGTGCTTGAAGAAAACAGGTTCTTGATTCTGAAGTTGATGTCGTGAGCTGGAATCTGAGAGCAGAAAAGAAAAAAGAAGGAAACAAAAGAGATAAAAGGGCACCCAAGGGAGTTTCAGCCTCATGAATTTAGTGAGATGCTTCTCATCCGAATTACATCTTTGTTCCACTATCTTTTTGACTCCACTAGAGGAAAAGGAAGCAGAAATGAATTCAGTAACTGACCACGAGAAAGAAAGAAAAAAAAAGAAAAGAGAGAACAAATGAAGAAAGTGTGCCAACTTGTAAAGGAAATGTATCAAGAGTGAGTTACAAGGGTTGTTGAGTGAAAATTTTATATTGAGTATCTATTTCACTTGATATCACATGTTCTTTGATACAAATCTGAGCTGAAAAGAAAGAAGAGAAAGAAGAATGAGAAAAGAAAAGCAAAGTTGGCACGAATGGACAAAAATTGGCACATTGAGATCAAATGGAATTTTCTTCACCCAAATGAGAAGCATTATTCAATTTTGACTTCGCCACACTTTTTGATATCATTAGAGGACTGTTAAGATGGGGCAAAGCACATTGGAAACATTTTTGAGCAACCAAGTCTCCCACTCCATCCATTTTCCATTTCCTTGATTTTTATTCCATTTCTTATCATTTCTATGTCTTTGATTTGTTTTTATAGTTGTTGATCCTATTCATGATTAATGGTGGAGATTAGATAATAAGCAAGCCTATGGTAGTGCAAGAAGCATGTGTGTTTGAGTGAGCTCCACTTCCATCATCAACTTAGAATTAAGGAGAGAGCCACCAAAGTTTCCTTGAAAGGCTAGTGATTTAAATTCATCTCAATGACTCATGATAGATGAAAAGGCTAAGTTATTGATTAAGGACAAGATACTAATCCATAGAGCTTAGATTTTTGAGAATTGACAACCTTAGGTAATTTCTTTTCATTTGCTTCTAATTATGCTTAAGAAAATCTAGGGGATACTTATTTAGTAGTTTCGCGAGACGCTCAAGGTTAAGTGTGGGGGAGTTGATAAGTACCATTTTATTGATTATTTTAATTGCTAAAATCCATGTTTGACCTATGTTTTTATTGTTTAATTGTGAAATTGCCCTAGGTTTTAGAACTTACTCTTATTTTGGACTTAATTGCAAATTTATATTAAATTGGATTATTTGACCACTAATTTTCTAATATATTTTTGTAGGCATGAAAGGATCCTGGACCTAGAGCATATTGGGTCAAACTTGAGTCGGAAGTGAACCGGATTGAATTGTCAAGCTTACGATTAATCCGAGCCGTCCGATTCAAGAGCGGCTAGATCTGAGCCATCCGGGACGATCTGAAGCAATCCGAGCTAGGGTTAGGGTTGATCAAGCACTATGATCAAGATCTGAAGGTTTCACTCCAATCAGAGCTCAATCAACCGTTGGATCAAGCTTGGAGGGCTCTAGAGCGTCCATTCATAGATTGAGTTGATCTGGACCATCCGTTGCACATCTGGAGGATCCAAGCTACCACGAGGCAGATCCTGACCCCAGATCATAATCATTAAAGTTTGGCTCAAATCAGATCAAGATTAGCCGTTGGATTTCCTTCGATCAATCTGGGCCGTCCATTGATAAGTATTTAATCAGAAATTCCCTCAGCTTTCTCCTCGTCGCGTCTTCGCCGCAAGTCTCCAGTTCTTGGTGTTCTTCCTTTTTTCTTCAGTTCTTCTTCAATTCGAGGCGCGACCACCTCGATTCCAACCGAAATTCATCATCTGAATCCTTGGGAAGCAGTCTCGATCAAAAATTCATCTCAAACTTCATCCGGACAGAGGTTGTTGAGGGTTTCGCATTCTCTGTGGTCCGGGAGCTTAGATCTTAGTTACGATCAAATTCAGATCACCTGAGCCACTTGTAGGGGTTCTCAGGTGAGCTCAGGTCGTCTCCAAATCTTCATCGCAGCTCAACAAGCCGAGATTGAAGGGCTCGGATCGGAATTTTCCCAGTTGAAGTAGTTTGAGCAGAATTGAAGGATTGAACTTGTTTTCCACTGATTTGCTGAGCCTAGGGGTTCGAAGCCAGCTCTTGATTGACAACCAAGAAGATTTTGAGCTCTGGAAGGAATCAAGGAGTAGTTTAATTAGTTTTCAATTCAGTTTTTGTAGTCATTTCATTTCTGCTAAACTCTGTTTCTGTAATTTTCAGTTTTCTGCTGTCTTAGTTTATAATTCTGAATCGTTTGCTTTCATTAGGTTTTTAATCTTCGAGTTCAGTAAGTTAGGAACTTGTTTAGTGATAGATTGAGTTAAATTTCAGTTTAATTATAGCTTAAATTGTTGCGTGCCAAATTCCCAGCTTGCGTGCCATTCAATTCCAGCATTTCCTTTCAGTTTCTGAGTTTGTCTCAGATTGCTTGTTTTCTGAATTTTTCCGAGTTATTTAGTTGTTGATTTTTGCTCTCGCAGTAGATAGATAGTTTGCATTAGATAGCATAGCATTTGAGTGAATTTCCTGCAGTCCTATTGTTGCGTGCCATTTAAATTCAGTGAATTCCCTTTTAGTTTCTGATTTGTATCAGAGTTTGGTTTTCTACATCGTTTCCTTATTTTACAGTGGTTAATTCCTGCATTCGAGTCAGAAATATGCTTGCTTAGTTAACTTAGAGCTTAACTTCGATTTCTTGCAATTCATTTCAGGTTTTCAGCTTAGCTAGTGCTAAATTTCTGAATATCAAATCTGAACTTCAGCAATTCGGTTTCTGATTTACTTTTGTTTCCCAAGTTCTGATTTAGCTTTCAATTCCTTTACTGAATCTTGTTAGTTCTTTCCCAATACCTTTGTTTCCCAATCGAACCAATTAGTTTTAGAAAGTTGAGTTGAAAGTTCACTCATTTGTTAATTTGGAGCTAGTTTTTGGCACAAAAGTCTTACCTTGCTTGCCAACTGCCTTAGACCTTTTTGCATCTGAATTTAGTTTGCTTTTGTGGCATATGATTGTGTTTGAAATCAATAAGCTTGAACACACTAATATCTGAATTTTGTTGGCAGTGGTTGGGTTCCAAAAACATTGTAGCTAAGTTGATGTTCGTTGCTAGTGTAATTACCAAATCTTCTTTGCATTGATTTGTGTTAAGCTTGATTATTTTTGAAAACTTCATCACTGCCTTTGCTTCATTTCTTAGCATATCTTTTGTTTGTTGAAACCAGAAATCAGTTTCCCATAAAATCTGGTAAGTGCTTAATTAGGTTTCCATTAGTTGAGCTCTTTGGTGCCAATTTCTTGTTTAGTTTATTAAATCAAGATTCTTACTTCTCCATTGCAATTTCATTTTCGATTATAACCCAAAACCCAATTACTTATTTGAAATCCCAAAAATACAAACGACACATAAACCAAGCTCGAATCAAACAAGACAACTAGCTCCGAGAAAAATACGACCTGTGGCCCTATATTACATTTTCAGATTTTGATTGTAAAAAGGGTTTCCAGCATTCATATACATTTAAATTTGAGGCCCGCATTCGTGACAGTCCATTTGGGCCTATCAAATTTTTGGCGCCGTTGCCGGGGAACAACTAGTTGATTTGTTTGATTTTTGCTTGTGCACTCATTTCATATCATTCTTGATTTATTTTTTTTTGTGCTTATTGTTATATCTGTTGATTTGATTCTATTTGTTTTATCTCTTTATTCCACTTTTACTGCGATTTATTTTGTTTTATGACCAGGTCTTCAGGTGGTGATTTAGAAGAATTTGACCCTGAGATTGAGAGGACTTTCAGAGCCAGGAGGAGCCAGGGCATTCTTTCTGAGACTACAGATATCCCTCCTATTCAGACTATCTTCACTCACTCAGGCAGTGACATGGTAGACCACCAAAGAACCATGAAGGAGCTCGCAGCACCAGATGCTGCATTTCAGTACTCCAGCATAGTTTATCCAGAGCTGGGGGGAAATTTTGAGTTAAGATCTGGACTTATCAATTTGCTGCCAAAGTTTCAGGGATTAACTGGAGAGGATCCCAACAGACACCTGCATGAATTCCATGTGGTATGCTCCACTATGAAGCCTCAGGGCATTTCTGAAGAAGACATCAAGCTGAGAGCTTTCCCCTTCACACTGACAGGAGCAGCAAAAGACTGGTTCTATTATCTGCCCACAGGACATGTGTCTAGTTGGATCGCTATGAAGAAGACATTTTTGGAGAAGAATTTCCCAGCCTCCAGGACAACTATAATCAGAAAAAGCATCTGTGGGATTCAGCAAGTGGTTGGTGAGACGCTATATGATTACTGGGAGAGATTTAATAAGCTGTGTTCAAGTTGCCCCCAGCATCAGATCAGTGAGCAATTATTGATTCAGTATTTTTATGAGGGATTGCTGCAGATGGATAGAGTCATGATAGATGCTGCATCTGGAGGGGCCCTAGTGAACAAAACACCAATGCAAGCTAGGGAGCTAATTTCTAATGTGGCTGAGAATTCCCAACAATTTGGAAGCAGGGCCTTGACCACCAGAGGAGTGGGTGAAGTTCAGATAGTTCCTACTGATCAGAAGGAGTTTAAGAATGCATTGATGGAGCTCACCTCGGCTGTTAAGCAAATGGAATTAAAAATGGAAAGACAAAATTCAACTCCTTCAGTACCTCCACAGTCAAGTCAAATGATAAGTGTGTGTGGCATTTTCTCTAGTCAAGAGCACACTTCAGACTCATGCCCTACCCTCCAACAGGACGAGACAGTAGCAGCCTTAGTGAGAGGACAATTCCAAGCAAGAAACAATCCGTATTCCTCTACTTATAACCCCGGTTGGAGGGCCTTGACCACCAGAGGAGTGGGTGAAGTTCAGATAGTTCCTACTGATCAGAAGGAGTTTAAGAATGCATTGATGGAGCTCACCTCGGCTGTTAAGCAAATGGAATTAAAAATGGAAAGACAAAATTCAACTCCTTCAGTACCTCCACAGTCAAGTCAAATGATAAGTGTGTGTGGCATTTTCTCTAGTCAAGAGCACACTTCAGACTCATGCCCTACCCTCCAACAGGACGAGACAGTAGCAGCCTTAGTGAGAGGACAATTCCAAGCAAGAAACAATCCGTATTCCTCTACTTATAACCCCGGTTGGAGGAATCATCCTAACTTGAGGTACGGGAATGCTTTCTATCAACAAGAGCCTCAAAATCAACCCTCACAGCAGCCCTTACAGAACTTCCAGCAGCCCCAACAAACTCAGAACAATCAGCAACCATTTCAGCCATCAAACCAAAGTTTTCAGCCTCCGTTTCAGCCTAATTCCCAACAATTTCAGCATTTCGAACCTCAATTCCAGCAATTTCATCAAGGGCAGCAAGGCATTCAATCATTTCCCGCTTTCTAAGCTCAAAACCAACAAAATTTTCAGCCTTCACAGCCCTTGAATCAGAATTTTCAGCCCTACAATCAAGGGTTTCAAAGTCAGAGTTTTCAGCCCTCGCCACCTAATTTTCCACCTCAAAATCAGAACTTTCAGCCCTACAATTCCCAGCAAGGTTTCCAAGCATATAGCCATTTAATCAGCCCTATCAACAGCCTAATCAGTTCTTTAATCAGCCCCAACAGCATTGTTTTCAACAAAATCAGCAAGCTCCACCATTTCAGCCGACTAATTCATCCTTTCAAAATCAGTCAAGGAGCTATGCTAACCAACAGAGGGTTGAGGATATGTTTCAACAGATGATGCAGCAACAACAAGCTTGTCAACAACAAATACAACAAGTTGTACAAACGCAACAACAACAACAAGCTTGGCAACAACAACAACAACAACACAATCAAAACGTTGAGAGGCAAATAGGTCAATTGGCTAGTGGGATCAATCAGAATCAAGCTCAAGGGTCAAATCAACTACCTTCCCAAACTGTTCCTAATCCTAAAGGAAATGTGAGTGCTATTTATTTGAGGAGTGGGAAGGTCACTTCATCTCCAAAGAATCCAAGAGCAGATTTTTCAGAAAACCGGACAGCAACAGCGATTCCAGCTCAGAACATGCATGAAACGACTTCAAATTCAGCTGATTCCACCCCTAGCCCGTTCCCAACTCCCTCCTCAAGTAACCCTCCAAAAATGGAGGAAAACGGAGAAGAAATCAGTGCCGAGACGCAAGAGACAGCAGCCACTTCGCAGGGGACAGCAACCAAAATTTCAGCCTCTCCACTTCCGGCCAAGGAAGATGATTTTAGGGTACCTTTACCCTTTCCACAGCAGAGAACACATGCCAAAAAGCAAGTGGAGGAGGAGAAGGCTAAGGAATTCAATGAGTTAGTGGAACTTTTCAGTAAGGTAGAGATAAATGTACCTTTGTTGACCATGATCAAGCAAATTCCAAAGTATGCTAAGTTTTTGAAAGATCTTTGTATTCACAAAAAGAAACTTAAGGAAAATGAGTTGGTCAGCTTTGGGAAGAATATCTCAGCACTTATCCACACTATTCCTCAGAAGTGTGAAGACCTTGGGATGTTTACTGTATCTTGTGAGATAGGGAGCACCATATTCCACGATGCTATGCTTGATTTAGGAGCTTCCATAAATGTGATGCCCAGGTCAGTATTTCAGATGCTCGGCATAGGCCCTTTACAGCCCACTGGTGTGGTGATACAGCTAGCAGACAGGAGCCAGACCCGTCCAGCAGGTATGATTGAGGATGTTTTGGTGAAGGTAAAGGAGCTAATATTTCCTGAAGATTTTTATATCTTGGATATGGAGGGAGATTATCTTGCACATCGTTCTCCACTTATTCTAGGCAGACCTTTTCTGAAGACGGCCAGAACAAAGATTGATGTATATGCCGGTACACTTTCCATGGAGATTGGAGATACGGTTATTCAGTTTAGCCTTTTCGATGCTATGAAGCATCCGAGAGAGGATCACTCCGTTATGAGCATGGACAGTCTTGAGGAGCTGGCGCAGGCAGAGTTGGAGGCTGAGGGATTTCTAGAGGATTTTTCTAGAGGAGCTATTCATTCAGAGGAGGCTGAGAGAGTATTTACTGCTGAGACTGAGGAATTTTCAGATGCATTTACAGCTGAAGAGATTATTCTAGGTGTAGGGGATTGCACAGAGCCCCAAGGATCACCTATTTCTGTTGAGATTCAAAGTGTAGGGGATTGCACAGAGCCCCAAGGACCACTTGTACCAGTAGAGTGCTTAATAGAACTTGAACCTGATATGGACCCTATACTTGACCAGGAGGAAGCTATGGACACATCTATCATTGTGGAACCTCCAGGTATTTTTCAGCACGATCAGGTAAGTATTTCTTTTATTTTTTTGGAAACATCAAGAGAGGTACCAAAAGTTGATTTTATTGGCTGCGATACATTTCTTGATTTGTCATGTGTGGAAAATAATTGAGAAAATTTCATTGGAGTATCCAAAATAGATTTCATTGATTATGATATGTGTCTTGATGCATCTTGGGTAGATATTCATTGTAAAAAATTCTTTGAGATGCCTAAACTTGATTTTATTGAATGTGATGTATTTTTGGATACAATTTATACAAAGACTGATATTATTTTATTTCCTTCGTACCCTGCACGCTTGAGAGAGGTATTACATTGTTTTGCAGGGTCTAGAAGACTTCTGGAGTGGGAGCTTCATCTGAATAGACTCAAACATCCTGGAATGTGTTCCACGAAGAATAAAGAGGGAGTAGATTTTACTTTAATTCAAAACACTCTACCTCTTAAATGGGTCTTGTATTTAAATAATCTTCCTCCACCTGAACAGGTTGCTGTTAAGTCCAAGTGTGGGGGAGCGATGCACAGTGAAGTTGAACAAATGGAAGAAGCTCTTTCGCACACCCTGACTCCTCCACTACCACGGTGGAGGCTATTTCTTGATAGACTCCGACCGCCAGAAATAAAAGGGAGTTTGATTTTTGTTGCCTTTTCCTTTATTGCATGTTTTCACTCTTAAAATGAGTTCTTGTTAATAAATAAGTGAGTAGAGTAACATGACATGAATAAAATCATTGTAAATACCATGTCTTGTGTTTTAGCACTTTTTCTTGCATGATTAGGAATAAATGTATCCCTCTAGGTTATCTTATTGTTAATTTAGAGTCTTTTGAAAATAAATTAAATTTGGTTGTCAAAACTTAGGGTTTGAGTTCATGGATGAATTCTTGGATGCTTGAGTACTACTTGGTTTTAAATTCTTAATTGATGACTTGAGATGAATTGTTTTTACCTAGTGAGAATTAGCCTTATATTTGTGATACACACATGTTATTGTGCTCTAGAACTTGCTTAGGTTCTTTCAAAACCATATTTTAATGATTGGATCACATCTATAGAGGTTTATCACTTTGTTTACCTTTTCATATCCATTTTAGCAAAAATCATGTTAATTCCATTTTTCTTTACTTATTTCCTACTCTTAACCCCACTTTTCTATGGGCTTGTTTATTGCTTGAGATGTTTCTTAATGTTATTTTGCCCGAGACGGACAAAGATTTAAGTGTGGGGGAGTGACTAAAGTTTTGGATGTATTTCATGTCAAAAAGAAAAAAATCTTTGCCAAGTTGAAGCCAAAAGGTGCCAAGTGAGTTGAATTTGAATTCCAAAAATGAGCAAGAGGAAGGAAGATAAAAATTGAAGCATCTAGATTCTTGCTCATCATTTGAAGATCCAAGAAAAAAAAATGGCATGCAATACAAAAATCTGCAATGAATGAAGAAAGGGAATGACACACAAATGAAGAAAACTTGTGCCAAAAGAAAAATTTTTCCAAGTGCACACAGGTATCCTCTGTCTCTACCATTCCATCTCAAGGGCCTTTTCTCGCAACTTCAGGCTTTATCCTCTGTCTCTACCATTCCGTCTCAGCACCTTTTCTCGCAACTTCAGGCTTTATCCTCTGTCTCTACCATTCCGTCTCAAGGGCACACAGGTATCCGTGGCCTAGGGTTAAGTGTTGTCGGTTCAAGATGTTGAGGCAATCTATGGTCCGGAGTGACCAAATGTTTTGATGTTTGGACAAAGGGTTTAAGTTAGGTTTACCCTTGTTATCTCATATGTGTATGTTGAGTGTGCAGGTGTACAGGTACACATGGACTTGGTTGATGTCTTCAGGTGAAGGATGACATGGAGGCAAGCTGGAGGCTTGTGTGCGCATCTGATGGACCATTGCATAGCAGGGATGATTAGCCAAGGGACGCGGACTTCGAGGCATACGTGAAGGGTGACATGGAGGCAAGCTGAAAGCTTGCGTGCGCATCCGAGGGACGAGGGCCGAAGATGAAGAGGGCGTGAAGGTAACAGTCAAGACTGCTGGTGAAGAGTCAACTGGGTTGTGAGGGTCTGAGTGTGGGTGTTTGTACTCAGGTGCTAAGCCGGGAGGGTTTGAGTGCGGAGAGATTTGTACTCGGAGTGAAACCCTAGGATTAGTTGTGGAGCAGGTGACTGCCATTTGGGCAGTCGACTGGTGTAAGCTGGAACAGGCTGGCAGATTCGAACGTTGTGCTGCAACGGTCAAATCTGAATAGGAGCAGGTGACTGCCATTTGGGCAGTCGCCTGCTAGCGGCTGTTTCAGACTCGAGCCCTATTTAAAGGTGCTCGTTACCTACCTTGTTTCTTGACGAATCTTGTCTTGGTTAAAGGCAAGATAGTAGTCTTTGTGCTCAGAGCTTTGATTGTGATTGTGGCGAGGTTTCTCCACCCACAAGGAGCGACGAGGGCTAGCCGGAGGTTATCCGGGGATTGATCCACGGACGGATTCTTGGATTAGTCACCCGCCCGGGGTAGATACCAAATAAATCCTCGTGTTAGCATTGGTTAGTATTTGTTTGATTATTTTTATTGTATATTCCGCTGTGCAAACTAACCGTGTAGGAAGAAAGGGGCTCGAAACGCTATTCACCCCCCTCTAGCGTACCGGAACGATCCTATCAATTGGTATCAGAGCGAAGGACCGCTCATGATCGGACTAACCGCCGAGGGAGCACATGCTAGAGGAAGAAGAACGTTGGAAGACAAACTTGGGGAAGATATAAACTCACCACCATCATACGAGCATGAAGATTTTGATCATTGGAAGACAAGGATGGAAAATTGACTAGGAATGGATTGAGAGTGTAGAATGACCATTGAAGACCTATTCGAAATCCCCAAGGACAAGCATGGCAAGAAGCTTCGCCCTAGATATTGGACAAGTGAACAACAAGAACAAGCTAGGGCCAACGAAGGTAATAAATATTTTGATTAATATCTTGCCTACTAATGTGATAAGTTGTGTAGGAGATTACAAAAGCGCACATGACTTATGGAAGAAATTGGAAGAAGTTCACAAGAACTCTACACAAGTTAAATTAGTGGAAGAGCATGATGAAATAAGTTCAAGGGTCCAAGAGGACCAAAATGAAGAATTGTCTATGCCATCAAGTGAGGAATTAAGCAAAAGATCAGCAACCTCCTCAAGAGAAGAAGAGGAAGAGGTCTCCACCTCAAGGATTGAGGGGGAGGAGAGACCTTCAACCATGCCGGATCAAGAGGAAGCATCTACATCATCAAGAGAGGTTGAAGAAGAAGTCAACCTAGCCTCCACTTCCACCTCCACCAAAGCAAATAAAAAGGACCACATTATATGCTTTGGATGTAATGAAAAGGGGCACTACAAGGACAAGTACCCAAAAGGTAAAAAGGAGATAAAATCTACACTCAGTTCAATTTCGTTTAAATCTAACATGAAGTGTAGGATTGAAGAAGCCTAAGAGAAAAGGAAGAAAATCCGTTGCTTCACATGTGGAGAGCTAGGGCACTTTCACACCAAGTGTCCCAGAAAAGGAGAACTAAAGAAGATGGAGAATTTGAGAAGATGGGAGAAGGAGGAGAGAAAGAAAAGAAACCTACAACAAGGAGGAACTTCAAAGGTAAGAGAGGTAATCCCTAACTTTAAATTAAAATGTAATTCTAATTTGAGTTCCTCTATGCATGATAAAAATAGAATTAATCATTCATCCATGCATGCTAAAAACCATGAAAATTGCTTACTTATACACAATCATGGATTCAAATATCATGATAGGACTAGGAATAACAAGGTAGGTCAAAACATTAACAAAAGCATGCATCATGAGAGACCTAGGACCTTTGTATCTAAGGATCATGACACTAATCCCAAAAAGGGGAGAAATGTACCTAGAAAGGAGGGTGGACCTAGGAATGTCTAAGGTGGACATATGGAAACCAAAGTTAGGGACTTGGCATGGGAAAATCAAGCCTTGAGAGCAAGGCTTGATACTTTAGAAAAGGCCCTAGAAAGATTCACTGTTTGATCAAAGGGTCTAGACATGGTGTTGGGTAGTCTAAAACCCAACTATGATAGATCGGGGTTAGGATACCGGTCTAAGACCTCCAAGGCCAATGGTAAGAAATATGCTAGGAAGACATATGACCATGGCAAAAAGGAGAAGTCCAAGGATGGCAAGGGGGTGCCACTCAAAAGGAAAACGGATAACTTAACCAAGGGCAAAGTGTCCAAGGTTAAGAAGGTCCAATTTATAAGCCAAGAGTCATTGGGGGCACACCGGTGTGGTCTAGTATGGGTTGAGTCACCTAGAGAGGTGGCTCAGGCCAAGAGCTCAAGGGGGAGCTCTAGGAGCCTTTGGGATCTATGGTAAATGGATCTCAACAGTTTTTGTCCCAAGGAATTAGATAAAATGTGTCAAATAGGGTTGGAAGACTTGGGTAAGTCTTAATCTTAGGTTTTGGCACATTAAAAAGGGGATTTAGGGAGAAAAAGAGTGAAAATGGTATTATAATTGAAAGAAATTAGGCTTAATGTGAGAGTATCATGTAACTTGATGCTACTAATGGAATATGAATGAGTATGGGAAGAAGCATCAAGGTGAGGTCCAAATTAAAACTTTGAGCTAAGGTTTAATAATACACTTTAGAAAGAATAGGATTTCGTGCCAATCTTGGGATCCGGAGTACATTTATTTGGAAACGTATTTTTTCCAAGTAGATATTGGCTTCACAAATCTCCCCACAAAGTTTCAGATTTTTTGGGAATTTATGGAATTATTAGTGCATTACTGAATCTCGGCCTGAAAAATTGAATTTCAAACACTAGTCACCTGCTAATAGGGCAGTCACCTGCCAATGAACACAGAAACATTCTGTGATGTTTAGCAGTCACCTGCCAAAAGGGCAGTCACCTGCCAATGAACATAGAAACATTATGTGAAGTTTAGCAGCCACCTGCCAAAAGGGCAGTCACCTGCCAATAAACACAGAAACATTCTGTGAGTGTTAGCATGAAAGACATATTGGATAGTAAGGAATTGCGAAATTGGAAGATAGGATATGGATTTGGATTAAAAGTATTGATTATGATTTCATATTCCTTGAGTAAAGTGTTGTTCCATGATTTAATATCTTGAAATTAAAAATAAGTGAATATTTATCTAAGGTAAAGAGATAAGAAGAAGGAGAATTTCATCATATTATGGACACATATTGAAAAGAAAAGAATTGAGGACAATTTCTTATATAAATTGATAATAGTTAGAATTGACAAACATAAGGAATCATGAATTGAGTTCAAAATTGATACAAAGTGTCCATCCTTAAGGAAATTAGAGAATTGTACCAAAAGTTAAGCACATTTGTGGTTTTCATGAAATCATATCTTTCTAGGATAGGGTATATCCTAGCAAATGTGCTTGCAAACCTTTTAGACTCTCTTAAGTGGTGATGAGTTCTTTTTGGCACTAAGGGAAAGGTTGCTTGGGGCAATTCTTTGATAGGGTCAAAGGGGGAAGAACTTGGAAGTTAGGTTGGGTAGAACTTAATTTGAGTCAATGGTGTTAAGTTGGGTAGAACTTTGATAAGTACCATTTTATTGATTATTTTAGTTGCTAAAATCCATGTTTGACCCATGTTTTACTTGCTTAATTGTGAATTTACCCTAGGTTCTAGGACTTGCTTTTATTTTGGACTTAATTGCAAATTTGTATATATTTGAATTATTTTGCCACTAAATTTTTGATCTATTTTTGTAGGCATGAAAGGATCATGGACCTAGGGCATACTGGGTCAAACTTGAGTCGGAAGTGGACCCAGATCGAGTTATCAAGCTTCGGATTAATCTGGGCCGCCCGAATCAAAAGCGGCTAGATCTGAGCCATCTGGGACCATCTGAAGAAATCCGAGCTAGGGCTAGGGTTGATCAAGCACTGAGATCAAGATCTGAGACTTTCATCCCAATCAGAGATCATCCGACCGTTGGATCGAGCTCAGAGGGATCTAGAGCGTCCATTTTAAGATTAGGTTGATCTGGATCATCCGTTGCAAATCTGGAGGATCCGAGCTACCCCGAGGCAGATCTTGACCCTTGATCAACATCATCAAAGTTTGGTTCAAATCGGATGAAGATCAGCCGTTGAATTTTCTCAAATCAATCTGAGCCGTCCGTTGTCAAGTACTTAATCAAAATTTTTGCAGCTTTCTTTGTCATCGCGTCTTCGCCGCAACAGTGCTCTTCTTCGTTTTCTCTTCGTTTTTGCTTGCAATTTCTTTAGTTAGAAGGCGTGACCACCTCAACTTCAACCCTAGTTCAAGATTTGGATCATTGGAGGTAGCTTCGGTGGAGAATTCAGCTCAATTTGGCACCGGACAGAGTTGTTTGAGGGTTTCGACAGCTTTGTGGTCCGATCAATCGTTTCTCATCCGCGAGCCATTTCCGATCATCTGAGCCATCTGTAGGGGTTCTCAAGTAAGCTTAGATGATCCTCAATTCATCATCGCAATCCATTAAACTGAGATCGAAGAGTTCGGATTGGATTTCCCCAGTTGAGTGCAGTTTGAGCAGAGTCAAGATTTGAAGTTGATTTCCACTGATTTGCTGAGCTTAGGGGTTCGAGGCCAGCCTTTGCGTGACGAACAAGGAGATCTTGAGCTTGGGAAGGGTTGAGGCTTAGTTCCGTAGTTAATTTTCATTGTATTCAGCTGTAATTTTATTTCTGCACTCAATTTCAGTTCTGAATTTTTTTGTATCAGCAGTTAGATTTCGTTTCTTAATTGTTTCTGCTTAATTAGGTTTATTTCCTTCAAGTCAAGTAGTTTAGGAAGCTTGTCTAGTGGATAATTGCGTTTAATTTCCGTTATTTTCTGCTTAAATCCTTGCGTATCAGTTTGTATCCCTGTTACAGATTGCGTATTAGCCTGTTTTGCCAATTTCAGTTAGTTTCAAAATTCTTCAGCTTATTTCCAATTCAATTCGTGTCTAGTTTAATTCCTGCAATCAAAGACAACATTTAGTTTGTTAATGCAATTGATCTGAGTTGTTTAGCAATTAGGTTTTATTTCTGCATTTTGAGTTCAGCTAGTTTGCATCAATCCCTGTTTCTGCAACTTGAATCCTATATCTGTGCTAGTTCATCTCCTTCTTCACATGGTAGCTATCATTGCTGAGGTTGTATCAGTGAAGTGCTGCATTTAGATTTCAGCATTCGAATTCATTTGCTTGCGTGTTTTGTGTTCAGTTGCTCTGAATTTCTATAGTCCAATTTCTGCAAGTTTGCAGCTTAAACCTGCATTAGTGTCTTAGAATTCTGCATTCCAATCAGATCAGTTACTGCATTTTCCCTCCCAGCTCTGCAATGTTTTTGAATCAATCAGCCATTCAGAATTGCTAGGTTACAGCTTAAGCATTTAGTTTTAGCTATTGGCACACGAGTTCTCTTTTCATTGTATCAAGTTTATTTTAATTTCTGCACTTGGTATCAAGGGCAGCGTGTCACTGAGTTCGTTTGTTTCTAGAAATTGCGATCACTATTTTTATTCACTTGCTTAGCATTGGGATTGCACTTAGGATCAATTTTGCTCTTCAAGTTCGGTTTAGTGTATTGGTAGATTAAGTTTTCCCTTAGTTAAATTCATTAGTGCATTTATCTCATCAGTTAAGTTAGTTAAGTTTCCTTGCTTTTTCATTGTGTTTCATTTTTGAATTTCAACCCAAATCCAAACTTTATTTGAAACCCAAAAATATAAACGACACATAAATACAAGCTCGAATCACACAACATCAACTAGTCCCTAGGAAAAATACGACATGTGGCCCCTTTATTACGTTTTCATACTGATTGCAAAAAGGGTTTCCAGCTTTTCATACATCTAAATTTTGAGACCCACACTTTCGTGACACCTATTCTGAGGGCATCAAACTTCACCTGGATAAAATGAAAATTGGAAGAAGGCATAGGTTAAGGGGGAGGTTGCCTCCTTGTTTGCCTTAATTTTCATAGAAAATTTTGGATTTTGTGTCCAACTTGGGAACGGTGATAGATACATGGTGAAATGTATTTTTCCCAAGTAGGTATGGGTACCACAATATTCTCCACAAAATTTGAGAATTTTTAGAGATTTGTGGAATTTCTGGCGCAATTCTGAAATTGGTCAGAAAACTGATAATCAGAGTATGGGGCAGTCGACTGGCCAGGGCTGGTGTGAGTATCCAGCAGCTGACTTGGGTCCAAATGATAGGAAACGAGTGTATGGGGGTTTAGTACACTATGTTTAGGATCATTGGGGATTGAAAGAACCAATAATTGGGATATTGTTGGGTTCTTTTTGATGTTAGGCAAAGGGGGAGAAGTTTGGGTTTAAATTGGGAAACCAAACACACCTTTGCAAGAAACCCTAGGTTTAGGGAGAGCTAAGATTAAGGGGGAGCATCTTTGCTCCATTCTTGGCGTAAGGGGAATCTTGGAGAGGTTCTTAAAAAGCCTTTGTAAGTCCAATGTAGGGGGACCTTTGGAAAAGCTTTAAAAAGCCCGTTTTGGTGGAAATTCCTAACTTAGAGGGTTAGGTGTGGGATGCCTTAGGATAGGATCCATGTATGCATTGCATATGCATTTATTTAGCATTGTTTTTGCTATTCATTACTATTTGTTTTCCCTAACTTAAACGTATTGCCAAACATCAAAAAGGGGGAGATTGTTGAGGCAATCTGTGGTCCGGAGTGACCAAATGTTTTGATGTTTGGGCAAAGGGTTTAAGTTAGGTTTACCCTTGTTATCTCATATGTGTATGTTGAGTGTGCAGGTGTACAGGTACACATGGACTTGGTTGATGTCTTCAGGTGAAGGATGGCATGGAGGCAAGCTGGAGGCTTGTGTGCGCATCTGAGGGACCATTGCATAACAGGGATGATGAGCTGAGGGATGCGGACTTTGAGGCGTACGTGAAGGGTGGCATGGAGGCAAGCTGGAATCTTGCGTGCACATCCGAGGGATGAGGGCCGAAGATGAAGAGGGCGTGAAGGCAACAGTCAAGACTACTGGTGAAGATTCAACTGGGTTGTGAGAGTCTGAGTGTGAGTGTTTGTACTCAGGGGCTAAGCCGGGAGGGTTTGAGTGCAGAGAGATTTGTACTCGGAGTGAAACCCTAGGCTTAGGTGTGGAGCAGGTGACTGCCATTTGGGCAGTCGACTGGTGTAGGCTGGAACAGGCTGGCAGATTAGAATGTTGTGCTGCAACGGTCAAATCTGAATAGGAGCAGGTGACTGCCATTTGGGCAGTCACCTGCTAGCGGCTGTTTCAGACTCAAGCCCTATTTAAAGGGGCTCGTTTCCTACCTTGTTTCTTGACGAATCTTGTCTTGGTTAATGGCAAGATAGTAGTCTTTGTGCTCAAAGCTTTGATTATGATTGTGGTGAGGTTTCTCCACCCACAAGGAGCGACAAGGGCTAGCCGGAGGTTATCCGGGGATTGATCCACCGACGGATTCTTGGATTAGTCACCCGGCCGGGGTGGATTCCAAGTAAATCCTCGTGTTGGCATTGGTTAGTATTTGTTTGATTATTTTTATTGTATATTCCGCTGTGCAAACTAACCGTGTAGGATGAAAGGGGCTCGAAATGTTATTCACCCCCCTCTAGCGTACCGGAACGATCCTATCACAAAATCTAATAGCCCCTGGGTTATTGACTCAGGGACTACATATTACATGACAAAGGTTGCTAATTCTTTTATTTCCTACTCTTTGTTCTCTGGGAAGGATAAAGTGACCATTGCAGATGGGACCAAAGCCAGTGTTGCTGGAAAAGGTTCTATTCAACTGGTTGATCATTTTATCCTATCATCTGCGTTTCATGTCCCTTCCATTTCTCTTAATTTACTTTCTGTCAACAATATTACAAAACAACTACACTGCTCAGTAACCTTTTTTCCTGATCATTGTGTCTTTCAGGATCTCGAGATCAAGCAAACGATTGGGACTGGCCATGAAGTAGGAGGTCTTTATTACTATCAACTTGGAACAATATCTGCTTTGAAGTCTACAACCCAGTGTTTGGAAAATAAGCATCAAGAATTTTTTTTATGGCATTCCCGGTTGGGTCATTTATCTTTCCGGTCCTTGAAAGTCCTATTTCCTAGCCTCTTCTCTTCTATTTCTCTTGAGTCACTCCAGTGTGAAGTTTGTCAGTTATCCAAACATTGTAGAACTCATTTTTCTAAGTCCATTAATAAAAGTTTGTGTTTGTTCGATCTTGTTCATTTAGATGTGTGGGGGCCCTCTCCTGTGCCTTCTTTAAATGGCTATCGATACTTTCTCTCCTTTATTGATGATTACACCCACTGTACATGGCTTTACTGTTGATGCAGTCTGACCTAATTGTTGTTTTGATGTTGACACCGATTTAAGTTCAGTTGAGTGAAAATTAAGATCAGATAGTTAAGTTCGGATTAAATGTACTGGTCAGAGAGGGCTCGGTAGCTCGTTCTCCGGACTTAGGTCAGAGAGGGCTCGGTAGCTCGTTCTCCAGACTTAGGTCAGTGAGGGCTCGGTAGTTCGTTCTCTGGACTGGGATGAGTCGGAGAGGGCTCAGTAGCTCATTCTCCGGACTGTGGTCAGAGAGGACTCGGTAGCTCGTTCTCTGGACCGGGATGAGTCGGAGAGGGCTCGGTAGCTCGTTCTTCGGACATAGGTCAGAGAGGGTTCGGTAGCTCGTTCTCTGGACCAGGATGAGTCGGAGAGGGCTCGGTAGCTCGTTCTCCAGACTCTGGTCAGAGAGGGCTCGGTAGCTCGTTCTCTGGACCGGGATAAGTCGGAGAAGGCTCGGTAGCTCATTCTCCGTGACCAAACTGAGTCAGAGAAGGCAAGAGAATCTGTTCGCTGGACTCAGGGTCGAAATGATTGGCTGGATCGGTCTGAAGTCCGATCAGGGAGTTGCCACGAACTCTCTCGATAGTAGATCGGTCACAGGACCGATCTAGGATGTCTGATCGGTCTGTTGACCGATTCAGAAAACTTCTGAGGAATCAGAAGGCCTTCTGAACGGTCTGGTGACTGATCAAAAAATGATCAGAATGTTCACAGAAAGACCCTGATCGGTCACCATGACCGATCAGTCAGTTCTGGACCGATCAGGATGGGTCCTGATTGTTCCAGCATCCTCCTGATTGGTCACCTTGACCGATCAGGAGGTTGCCTTATCTGTCACCTTGGCCGATCAGGTGAGTTGAGCTGAATTTCCAGTGGAGTTAAGGATCGGTCTGGTGACCGATCCCCTGGTCTCTGATCGGTCAGTGAGAATGATCATAACATCACTGGATCGATCAGAATAGAATCTGATTGGTTAGGAGGTTGTCTGATCGGTCTAGGTGACCGATCAACACCTCAGAACTTTAATTCAAATGGTTGTCAAATTTTTGATTTGCTTCGCTAATAAATATATGAGTGTGCAGATGATATAGAGCTGTGATATTCAAATGAAGGGGCAAGAAGAAGGGTCAATGGTGACTTTCTCTGGTGTCTTTTTCTTTGATATACACTTGCAGATTTCAACGTCACCTGACGACCTGAAGCTTCAACTGAGGAGGTAGGCTGAGAGCTCAGATGGGGTCAGTGGGTGACGACTGACCTGAAGCTTCAGCTGAAGAGGACTTCAGTGAACTGAGAGCTCAGAGGTCAGTGAGTGACACCTGTATGTGTGCAGAAGGAAGATTAAGAAGAAGAGGTTGGCGAAGTAGAGAAGAGAAGGAGACAACAAGAAATAGAGAACTGTGATTAGGGTTTTGCTGTAGGGTTGTGTTGCTCTTTACATTCCTCTTTGTGCTTAATCTTTCTGCTGGTGCGTGTGCTTTCATCTATTGTGTAAGCTTCTCGGAGTCTCCTGTGCTTAACTTGTTATTCGTCTGAGACGTTTAAGGAGAGGTTACTCCACCGAGAAGGAGAAGTCTTTAGCCAGATTCACTCCGAGGCCTGATCTGCCGACGATCAAGGGATCACCCACCTCACGGGCACGCTAAGGAGTAGGGGAAAGTTATCCCCCAACCTTGTAAATCCTTGTGTTATTCTCTGTTTGTTTTTTTCTGTTTATTTTGTTTTCCGCTACTAACCTGAGTGCAGAAAGAAAAGAAGCAAAGTTTTTGTGGGTGGCTATTCACACCCCCCCTCTCTAGCTATCCCAGATCCTAACATTTACTTGATGAAGAACAGGGATGAAGTACCTCGACTCATTCAACATTATTGTAGAATGGTCGAAACTCAATTTCACACAAAAGTGAAGACTCTTCATTCTGATAACGCACACGAGTACTTTGTACAATCTCTAAATACTTTTCTAAAGGATTTAGGAATTCTTCATGAGTCATCTTGTCCCTACACACCACAACAAAATGGAGTGGCTGAAAGAAAAAAATCGTCATATCCTTGAAACATCCCGTGCACTATTATTTCACCGCCATTTACCCAAATATTTCTGGGTTGACGCTGTCCTTGCAGCTGCCTATGTCATCAATCATTTGCCATCCAAGGGTCTCGGGTACCGGTGCCCTCTCACTCTTCTTCGTCCTAACACAACCTTATTTTCTCTTACACCTCGGGTTTTTGGCTCCCTTTATTTTATTCATGTTCTAGGTCCCAAGTCCACTAAGCTTGATCCTCATTCTATACGAGGAGTTTTTCTAGGGTATTCCACTTGCTAGAAAGGCTACAAGTGCTTTAATCCTATTACTAGGATGAGATATGTATTGAAGGATGTTACCTTTTTTGAGTCAAAGCCCTATTATTCTTCTTAGCTTCGTCCTTAGGGGGAGAATCTTATCTCTTCCCTTGTATCTCAGGTGGTCCCTTCTCCTCTTGTACCTCAAGTGGTCCCTTCCCATATTTCACTAGATGTCATGGAAAATAGAAAAGATGCTCCACTACTAGATGCTTCATTACTGGGCTCGCAGTCCTCACAAGAAATTATTACATACAAACGACGAAGATATCAGCAAGGACCTACTACTAATCGGCTAGTTGAATCAGATGCTCTGGCTCCTGATCCTGTGGAGTAGTTATCCACATTTGTTGAACTAACCGCACCCCTAAATATAAATGAGCTGAACCTTCCGGTTGCTGTTAAGAAGGGGGTTAGGTCATGTACTCAACATCCTATCTCTAACCACATTTCTTATTCTCGTTTATCTTCTTCATATCATGCTTTTGTTTCACAATTATCAAATCATGTCATACCTTCTTCTTATTATGAAGCTGTACGAGATTCAAGGTGGCGGGAAGCAATGAGTGAAGAAATGGAGGCTCTTAATAGAAATGGTACTTGGGAATTAGTTGATCCTCCAAAGGGGAAGAACTTGGTTGGTTCTAAATGGGTCTATGCTATCACAGAGGGTGAAGTGGTTAGATATAAGGCCAGACTTATTGCCACGGGATTCACTCAAACATATGGGGTGGATTACTTGGAGACCTTTGTTCCAGTTGCAAAGCTGAAATCGATTAGAGTAATCCTTTCTCTTGCTGTTCAATATGATTGGCCTCTATTTCAGCTAGATGTGAAAAACGCCTTTTTAAATGGTGACCTTCACGAAGAGGTCTACATGTTGCCACCTCCTGGAATCGAAACAAAAGGAAAGGCTTGCAGGCTAATAAAAGCTTTGTATGGACTTAAACAATCTCCCAAAGCATGGTTTGATAGGTTCTGCAAAGCCATGATATTGTTTGGATTTAAACAAGGGAATGTTGATCATACACTCTTTGTGAAAAAGAAAGAGGGCAGAACTACTATTCTCTTGGTTTACATTGATGATATAATAGTTACGGGTGATGACGAGGTTGAAATCCAGGCTCTTAAATCCAAGTTAACATCAGAATTTGAAATTAAAGACCTTGGACTATTGAGGTATTTCCTTGGTATTGAAGTTGCTCGATCGCAAGAGGGAATTTATATATGTTATAGAAAATATGTGTTGGATTTACTCAAGGAGACAGGGAAGTTGAGTTGTCTGCCAGCATCTACTCCTATAGAAGTAAATCTTGATCTTACTAGTTCTAATGGGGAGGATCTTACAAGTCTGGAAAAAGGAACGTATCAAGGGTTGGTTGAAAAATTACTCTATTTGTCTATGACTAGACCTGACATCACCTATGCTGTTAGCGTAGTGAGCCAATACATGCATACTCCTAAAATTGTACACATGAAGGTCGTTGACAGGATTTTAAGGTACTTAAAGTCATGTCCCAAAAAAGGCTTGTTGTTTAAGGGAGGTGGTAATCTGAAAGTGAAATATTATTCTGATACAGATTGGGCTGGTTCTAAAGGTGATAGAAGATCCACTTCTGGCTATTGCACCTTTTTAGGGTGAAACTTGGTAACTTAGAGAAGTAAGAAATAAAGTGTTTGTGCACGGTCTAGTGCGGAAGCAGAATATCGGGCCATGACACATGGTCTTGCAGAAATGTTGTGGTTGAGTTTTTTGTTGGAAGACATAGGATTAAAGGTTGAATCACCACTCAAGCTGTATTGCGACAACAAGGCTACAATCAATATTGTAAATAATCCAGTACAACATGACTGGACTAAACACATCGAGATTGATCGCCACTTTATTCGGGAGAGGCTTGATTCCAGAGAACTATGTTTGTCTTATGTCAAATCTGAGAACCAACTTGCTGATATGTTTATAAAAGCGGTCCCCCAAGCTATGTTTAATTCTGCTCTTAGCAAGTTAAACATGTTTAATATATATGTTAAACTTGAGGGAGAGTGTTGTGAGTTGCAAGGGTAGATAGGTCTTCTCCTTATTTTGTATCCTTATGGTTATGTAAGTTATATATGTTGATGCAGTCTGGCCCTGATTGTTGTTTTGGTGTTGACATCGATTTTAGTTTAGGTTGATCATGTTGATTATGATTAAGTCCTGATCGGGGATCAGGCATGGTATGGAAAATCCTAGTCTGGAGGGCTAGGTGATGGAAAATCCTAACCTGGAGGGTTAGGTGTTGAAAATCCTAGTCTGGGAGGCTAGGTGTTTGGAAAAGTCCTAGCTTGGAGGGCTAGGTGTTGGAAAAGTCCTAATTCGGAAAGGTTGGGTGAAAAGTCCTAGCTTGGAGGGCTAGGTGAAAAGTCCTAACTTGGAGGGTTAGGTGCAAATTCCCATCCTGGAGAATTAGGTGAAAAAGTCCTGGCTTGGAGGGTCAGGTGCCTAGCTTGGAGGGCTAGGTTGGATGATGTTCTAACTCGGAAGGGTTGGGTGAAAAGTCCTAGCTTGGAGGGCTAGGTGAAAAGTCCTAGCTTGGAGGGCTAGGTGAAAAGTCCTAACTTGGAGGGTTAGGTGCAAATTCCCAACTTGGAGAGTTAGATGGAAAATCCTTGGCTTGGAGGGCTAAGGTGGATGGAAACTTAGCTTGGAGGGCTGAGTTTGAGTTCCTGGATCAGTCTGGTGATCGATCAGGAATTCTGGCACACTGCTCCTTCGTGGATCAGTCTGGTGACCGATCCAGCAATGACTGATCGGTCGGGTGACCGATCAGGGAGCACACAGTGAGGTTGGGAACCTACTGTGTTGCTCCTGATCGATCTGGTGACCGATCAGGGAGTATGCGTTTCACCCATTGGCTGGCTCCTGATCGGTCTGGTGACCGATCAGGGAGCAAGCAGTGAGGTTGAGTTCCCTTGCTGAACTGCTCCTGATCGGTCTGGTGACCGATCAGGATCACTGTGCAGATCGTTCCGGAGAACGATCAAGTGTCGCAGGCACCTCTCTATGATCGATCAGGACGGAGCCTGATCGGTCCGGTCAGGTTCTGATCGGTCTGGTGACCGATCAGGATGCTTCCTGATCGGTCCGGTGACCGATCAGAAGGCTTAGCCTGCAAAACTCATAAATCGCCCAATATAAGGGTGGATCGGTCTGGTGAACGATCCACGACCTGGGATCGGTCTGGTGATCGGTCCAGGAGAATCTCAAAGAAATCGCGATTTCTGATTGAGCGTTGGGGACCGATCAGGACGGAGCCTGATCGGTCTGGAACCAGCCTGATCGGTTTGGTGACCGATCAGGAGGCTCTCTGATCGGTCCGGTGACCGATCACTTTAATTCAAATTGCATTGTCAGACGCTCTGATCGCGTCTGAACACAACCGATTCGCTGCCACTTTTCTCTGATATTTGATATGCTGCTTGATTTGCTGCTCTAATACTCTGATTGAGTTTCAGGTGACAGGGGAGGATTCAAACACTCAAGGAGAAGTCAAAGAGAGCTTTCCTTAGAGTAGGTTTGTCCCTTTCTCCACACAGGTTGCAACGGCTGGATGCAGGACTGAAGCTGCTGACTGAGGCTTGGCTGAGGGAGCTCAGGAAGTTCAGTTAGGGTTCAGTGTAGCTGGCGCGTTGGCAGTGAGGCAGCTGTAGGCTGCTGGAGATGAGATCATCTGGTGCTTAGCGGAGAAACAAAAGGAACGGGAGTTGTGGTGTTTAGTAACGATTTTGATTCTTGTGCTCTTGAGTTCCTTCGTTGTGTTCCACATCAAGCTTGCTATTCTTGAGTTCTTCAATCATTCTGAGCAAGCTATTGAAAAGCAATCATCATACTTGAGCACTTGAAGGAGAAGACAAGAGGCTTGGAGTCCGACAGTGGGAAGACACGGAGAAGGGTTCTTGCGTGAGATCGCCACTGGGTGGAGCTCAGGGAAGCTTGCTGTGTTTTTGTCCTTGCTAATTGTTTGAGTAAGATCGTTCTTGTTGTTTCTTTGTGCTTAAACTATATCCTTATTTGAAACATACTGTGGAGAGGTTTCTCCACCGAGAAGGAGGTTGCTTCATATCCGGTGATTACCGGGGCTTGATCTGCCGACGATCAAGGGATCGCCCACCTTAAGGGCACGCCAAGGAGTAGGGGCAAGTTATCCCCGAACCTTGTAAAATCTCCTTGTTAGCGATCTTGCTAATCTTGCTAGTTAGGTTTTGGTTTAAATTTCTGCAAGTTTTGTTTTCATACTTCCGCTGTGCTATTAATAACTTCAAGTGCAGAAATTTGATAACTCTTCAAAAAAGAAGTGATTGGCTATATTCACCCCCCCTCTCTAGCCATCTCGTTCCCAACAAGTGGTATCAGAGCAAGGTGCTCTGTTTACGGCTTAACAACCGAGAGTTCTCAACAAGATGGCATTGAGAGAATGCTTCTCCACCACCCGACCTCCATTCTTTGATGGCGCCGACTTCCAATATTGGAGATCAAAAATGGAATACTATTTGAAGATGGATATCCATACGTGGTTCGCGGTGAAGGAGGGATTCATCCCTCCTAAGGATGATGAAGGCAAAGAACTTGAGTCATGGAGGTGGACTGCCGAACAAACAAGGAAGAGTGAAGCCGATGCGAAGGCGGTTGTCACTCTACAATGTGGCATGAACAAAGACCAACTCATCAAGGTTGGTCCCTTCACAAGTGCAAAAGACTTGTGGAACAAACTCATAGAGCTCCATGAAAGCACCCGGGACTCTAGGATTGCAAAGAGGGACTTGTTCCTCAATCAACTCCAAAATCTCTCCATGAAGGAGAATGAGTCGGTAAGTGAGCTCCATAGCCGGTTCAAGGAAGTCCTTAATGTACTTCATTCAATTGATGAAAAGGTCGAGAATCGCGACCTTGTAAGGTATGTCTTGAAAGCATTTCTAAGGAATGCTTTGTGGTCATCCATGGTGGATGCCTACAAAGTATCCAAGGATTTATCTATTGTAAAATTAGATGACTTATTTTGTGAGATGGAATTGAATGAAATGGCTAACAAAGGCCCCAAGGAGAAGGGGATTGCCTTAGTTGCAGGGGATCGAGTCACTAAGAAGAAGAAGGAGAAGAAGAAGGAGAAGGAGGTCTCATCATCTTCATCTTCTTCCGGATCCGAATCCAATTCCGAGGAGGATAGCAGCGGCTCTTCTTCATCCGAAATGGCTAACTTTGTGAGGAGGATGATGCGAAGAGACCGACGTTTCAAAAGGAGAGGTAACACTAGTGAATCCAAACTTGATAAGAATAATGCATCTTGCT
>JAGFNQ010001973.1:323063-370721 GCA_024364735.1 Boesenbergia rotunda | reverse complement strand
ACTACAATCAGACCCAAGTCAATATTGACAATATTAGCTCAATTAACTTAACCAAAAACCCAATACAACACTCTAGAACCAAACACATAGAAGTAAAACATCACTTTGTAAGAGATCACGTAGCTAGGGGTGAAATAGTCCTTAAGCATGTAGACACCAAGTCCAACCTAGCTGACATATTCACTAAACCCCTACCTGAATCTGAGTTTAGCTCACTAAGAAGGCAGTTAGGGTTATGCTTAGTAGAATAGAATCATTCGGTTTTTGACTTTTGATTTTATATTGATCTTGAAATGTCTTTTAAAATTTTTTTTTGAAAAAGGTTCTTTTCAAAATTTTTTTAGTTTTATTTCAAAAACTACCCCCTTCAAAACTAGGGCCTCTTTTCGAAATGGACTTAGCCTAGGCTCTAACCCTAGAACTGCATGCACCTATAGATCTAGAAGCCAGCATCTCACAAGCACCTTAGGGTACTTTTGAATGATAACCTAGAAAGGGTTGAGATGCTTAGGTCTTTGCCTTAACTCAAGATGCTTTAAGTCAGTGCATCTGCAGTAGTTGGGACACTAAATACAAACTGAACAGCAATCAAGTTAAGTGTCAAGTTTAGACAATCTAACTTGAACAACTCACTTAACTTGACTAACCCTAGCCAAAACTACTGTTTATAACAGTTAGTAAGTAGCTAATTGGGTTAGACAGGTCCCTAAAGAGTTAACCAGACCTAGGTCTTGTTTTGATTCAGTACAGCCAATGCTTTATTCAACTATTGCAAAATTTATTTTTTTCTGCATTTTTTGATATATGTCAAAGGGGGAGAGTTGGAAAAGAAACAGAAAGTTGGAAAAGAAACAGGGAACAAAATTTTTAATTTTTTTTTTCATAATCTTCTTCAAAAGGGTTGAACTGAAAAATTGGTAAATCATTTCTAGCTTTAGTTCTAAACTCTGAACTATTTCGAAACTTAATGTTTTTTTGCTTAAAATGATTTTTGCTTAATATTTTCTAAAGTCTGAAATTTTTTTTCAAAAACTGAAAATTTTCTAAGTTTCCCAAACTAAGTATGTTTTTTTAAAAAACTTAGCAAAAACTTTAGAGATTTCCTAACTTATTATCAAAACATGAAATCTTCTAAGTACTTCACTTACACCACCTATTTTTGAAAAACCTAGGGGGAGATTTCTTCCAGGGGGAGGGAATCTAACTTAGGATTTTAATTTCAGCATTTTTCCTTAACTTTTTGAACTAGGTTGCCATATATCAAAAAGGGGGAGATTGTTGGTGCAGTATGCACCCAAGTCAAACCTATGTTTTGATATTGACAAAAGGGTTCAAAAGTTAAGGGTTAGTCGTTGTCTAACAAGTTTCTTGAGTGTACAGGAAAAACCCTAGCGAAGGAATGCTAGGCACTGGCGAAGGACTGCCAGACAGGAAAAGCCCTAGCAAAGGGCTGCTAGGCTCTGGCGAAGGACTGCCAGAATGGACAAGCCCTAGCGAAGGAATGCTAGGCACTGGCGAAAGGCTGCCAGAAGAAAAGACCTAGCGAAGGGCTGCTAGGCACCAAGCGAAGGGAAGCTTGGCAACTCAAGACCTGGCGAAGGACTGCCGAGCAAAAGTCCAACTGGAGGATCTGGTTGGCATTAGGTAAACTCTCCTGAGAGGAGTAGGTGAGGACGCGTTCCCCTAGAGGGAACATTAGGCGTCGGTTCGACCTAGGGCTCTATTTTGGAGACCCAAAGTCAGAACTAAGACAGCCAAGGCTGTGTAAAATTAACTTATTAATTGCTGTTTTGGACTAACCCTGGATGCAGGACCGAAGGACTGTGTTTCTGCAGCTCAGAGAGCCTCAAAGGAGTGAGGCAGTAGCTGAGCAGGGCGCCCCGGATGTTTCGGGCGCCCCAGAGTCAACCCAAAGTCAGCAGAGCAAGTAAACGCCCCGACAGCAGCACATTTGGGGGCGCCCCGGATGTTTCGTGCGCCCCGCGCGCATCGGGCGCCCCGCGTGTCGCGGGCGCCCACTGTGCCGCGCCACTGGCAGCTGCAGCAGCTCACCCTCGCGAAGAAGATGAATCCTTGACCGGTCAACCCGGGCGCCCCGCGCGCGTCGGGCGCCCCAGTCAAATATGATCCCGAAGAAGCAGAGATCAGCCTTGACCAGAGGGCTCGCCAGATCGAAAGCCACATGGGGGGGGGGGGCGCCCCGAGCATCCCGGGCGCCCCCATCCCTATAAAAGGGGCCCTCGACCCTCTTCTTCAACAATCAAGTTTTTCGACGCTTCTACGCTCTTCTGCTTCCGCAACACGCTCCAGAAATCTTCCAACTCAAGCTGACGACGTCCCGCTGCTCCGAAACTTCGATCTACACCGGACGTCGGTAACGAAGAGCTCTATATTTAAAGTTTACTATTCTACCTTCTTGTAAAATCTATTTGTAAACTTTGCGAACTTATAGAATTGCCCGCAGAAAACGGTCAACGACCGTGGGCCTTGGAGTAAGAGTCGACCCAGGCTCCGAACCAAGTAAACCGACTGTGTTTGCATTGTTCTGTTTTTCTTTTATTTCCGCTGTGCACCCGCTCTTTTTAAATCCGAACGAATTGTGACATTCACCCCCCTCTCTCGCAACTCTCGATCCAACAGCTAGGTGAAGAAAATCCCGGTGAGTGAAGCCGGGTCCTAGCGAGTGAAGCTAGGTGAAGGAAATCTCGGTGAGTGAAGCCGGGTCCTAGCAAGGGAAGCTAGGTGAAGGAAATCCCGGTGAGTGAAGTCGGGTCCTAGTGAGTGAAGCTAGGTGAAGGAAATCCTAGTGAGTGAAGCTAGGTGAAGTAAATCTTGGTGAGTGAAGCTGGGCATGAAGTCTTGGTCCGGGGGACTGAGCATTAAGTGTACTGGTTAGAGAGGGCTCGGGAGCTCATTCTCGGACCAGACTGAGTCAGAGAAGGCAAGGGAGCCTGTTCTCTGGACTCAGGGTTGAAATGATTGGCTGGATTGGTCTGAAGTCCGATCAGAGAGTTGGCACGAACTCTCTGGATAGTGGATCGATCATGAGACCGATCCAGGGTGTCTGATCGATCTGTTGACCAATTCAAAGAGCTTTTGAGGAAACAGAAGGTTTTCTGAATGGTCTGGTGATAGATCAGAAAATGAACAAAAAGATCAGAGGGATTTCTGATCGGTCAGTGGACCGATCAGAATCAGGCTGGACCAATCAGGAGGGACCCTGATCGGTCAGCCACTTGGCTGATCGGTCAGCTGGACCGATCAGGGATGATTGGTCAGCTAAATCGATCAGCCATTGACTGATCGGTCAGCTGGACCGATCAACTCTTGGCTCATCGGTCAGCTGGACCGATCAGCCAAGGGCTGATCGGTCAGTGAGACCGATCAGCCTTAACCCTGGAATTCAAAGTTGTTGATGCAGTCTGACCCTGATTGTTATTTTAGTGTTGACACCGATTTTAGTTTAGGTTGATGAGATGATTATGATTAAGTCCTGGTTGTAGACTAGGAATACCTAGTGGGACTAGGTTTGATGAAAGCCTGGCTTGGAGGGTCAGGTTTTAGCTTGAGAAGCTAGGATGATGAAAGCCTGGCTTGGAGGGCCAGGTCCTAGCTTGGAGGGCTAGGTGGATGAAATCCTAACTTGGAGGGTTAGGTGTGGAAAAGTCCTAGCTTGGAGGGCTAGGCGTGAAAATTCCTAACTCAGAGGGTTAGGTGATTGGAAATCCTGGTGAGTGAAGCCGGGTCCTGGTGAGTGAATCCAGGTTGACGGAAGTCCCGATGAGTGAAACTGGGCACGGTATCTTGGTCCGGGAGACTAAGAACGAGTCAGAGAAAGGCTGGAGGCTTGTTCTCGTGACTTAGAGGAGATTTGACCTTGCCTAGATCGATCTGGTGACCGATCAGGGAAGTTGGCACGGAGTTCCCTCGTGGATCGGTCTGGTGACCGATCCAGCTGTGTCTGATCGGTCTGGTGACCGATTAGGGAGCACACAGTGAGTTTGGAACTCTACTGATCGGCTCCTGATCGGTCTGGTGACTGATCAGGGAGCATACAATGAGTTTGGGGAACTCTACTGATCGGCTCCTGATTGGTCTGGTGACCAATCAGAGATACTGTTCGGATCATTCTAGTGAACGATCAAGTGTCGCAGACTCCTTATAACCGATCAGCTTGGAGCCTGATCGGTCGGAGGGTGGCTTGATCGGTCACAAGTCTGATCAGGCCTCACCCTGATCGGTCTGGGGACCGATCAGGAGGTTTGGACTGCAAAGCTGGGAAATCACCCTGCAAAGGGGTGAATCGGTCTGGTGACCGATCCACGACTTGGGATCGGTCTGGTGATCTGTCCCGGTGAAGTCGAGATTTCTGATTACGCGTTGGGGACCAATCAGGATGGAGCCTGATCGGTCTGGTGACCGATCAGGAGTCACTCTGATCGGTCCGGTGACCGATCAGTAGCTGACAGCTTTAATTCAAAAACGCTGTCAGAGCTCTGATTACGTCTGTTTCTCTGTTGATTCTCTACTGATCTCTGCTCCTAACTTCTGATTGTTGATACTTCATTGATTTGCTGAGCTAATGAGCTGCTAAGTGTGTAGGTTACTTAGGTTTACTTCAAGGGAGTCAAACTGAGGCTTTTGCTACGTCAGATTGGGCAGGTTTCCATCTCAGGTTGCAACGGATGCTGGCGCTGCTGGAGCTGCTGACTGGGGCTTGTCTGAGCGAAGCTCAGGGAGTCCAAGAGAGCTCAGTGGTAGGTGAGCAGCTGCAGTTGAGCAGCTGGGAGCTGCAGAGAGGTGACTGTGACCTGGCGATCAGTGGGAGAGGCTTAAGGGCTTGGTAGCGATGAAGCCTCAGTAACACTTGATCATCTCTTGCGACAAGCTTTGCTCCATCACTTGCAAACACTCTGCATCCTGAAGTTTTGAGCAACACACTGATACTTGAGCACTTGGAGGAGACAGAGAGCTTGGCGAGTCCATCAGCAAGAAGACACGAAGAAGGGAGTTCTTGCGTGAGATCTGTGCTGAGTGGAGCTCGGGAGAAGTTCTCTTGTGTTCCTTTGGTTCCTAGTGCTTTGTAAGCCTTCTTGTTTCACTGTTCTTAACTTCATTATTTCTCTGAAACGCTGTGGAGAGGTTTCTCCACTGAGAAGGAGGTTCCATTTGATATCCGGATTTTTCGGGGCTCGATCTGCCGACGATCAAGGGATCACCCACCTTAAGGGCACGCCAAGGAGTAGGGGCAAGTTATCCCCGAACCTTGTAAACGATCCTGTTAGCGTTTTTGTTTGCTCTTTATTTCTGCACATTTCTGTTTGTTTTGTTTGTTTCCGCTGCCTAACCTCTGAAGTACAGAGAAAATTCAAAAAGAGCTAAGTCTCAAGTGTCTGGCTACATTCACCCCCCCTCTCTAGCCATCCAAGTTCCAACAAGTGGTATCAGAGCTTGTGGCTCTGTTCAAGCGGATTAACAACCGAGAGCTATCAACAATGGCTTTGAGAGAAGGATTTAGCACCACCCGACCTCCTTTCTTCGACGGATCAGATCTTCAATATTGGAGATCGAAGATGGAGTACTATCTCAAGATGGACATCAACACATGGTTTGCTGTGAAGGAGGGTTTTCCCCTCCAAAGGACGATGAAGGAAAAGAATTGGAATCTTCGTGTTGGTCAGCTGAGCAAACCTGGAAAAGTGAAGCCGATGCGAAGGCGGTGGTGAATTTGCAATATGGAATGAACAAAGACCAACTAATCAAGGTTGGTCCCTTTACAAGTGCAAAGGATTTGTGGAATAAACTCATCGAACTCCATGAGGGTGTTGATGCAGTCTGGCCTGATTGTTGTTTTGGTGTTGACAACAATTTAAGTTTGGTTGAGCGAATTTGGGTTAAGTCCTGGTCAGGGACTGGGCATGAAACCCTGGTGAGTGAAGCCAGGTCCTAGCTTGGGAAGCTAGGTTGGTTAAAAGCCCGGTGAGTGAAGCCGGGTCCTGGTGAGTGAAGCTAGGTGATGGAAATCCCAGTGAGTGAAGCCGGGTCCTGGTGAGTGAAGCCAGGTGATGGAAATCCCGGTGAGTGAAGCCGGGTCCTGGTGAGTGAAGCCAGGTGATGGAAATCCTAGTGAGTGAAGCTAGGTTGAAATCCCGGTGAGTGAAGCCGGGTCATGGTGAGTAAAGCCAGGTTAGATGAAATCCTGGTGAGTGAAGCCAGGTCCTAGCTTGGAGAGCTAGGTGTGGAAAAGTTTTAACTTGGAAGGTTGGGTGAAAAGTCCTAGCTTGGAGGGCTAGGTGATGTTAGTGATATGAGAGGAGTGTCCTAAGGCAATCGCCTTATGATTGTAATCATTTATTTTAATAAATGAATATTCACTATTTGAGTATGCATGTTTGTGTATTTGATTGAGATCTTAAACTCATTTACTGAATGCCCGCAATACAATTCACAGAATGAGAGAATTTGTGATGAATTCACAACTAGTGATTATCTCTACATGTGCAATTGTGAAGTATTGAAATTGTCCCTAGTCGATGAATTGATAAATACGGACACTATCAATTCTGTTGAGACTAGCATGGGCTATTCTCTAATCAGCTGATTCTCACTGGCTGGTGACATTGAGATGTCCAGAGATAAACATGAATGCTAGTTAAGGGAACTAGTTCATTGGAGTGACTGGCTGTAAAACTTCATATGGTAGTCTACATATAGATATGTCAGTGAAGTTCTTACTGTAGCTTAAGTGCGATGTTCCTTTGACTTGCGGTGTTCAAGTCATCTTGGTCATGGAGACTTATACTTTGACATCTTAAGCAAGCATCTCCAAGGAGGAGTGGACCCAGGATGATTGGGTATAAGCCGAAGTGACCGAAGATGTTTGAACAACATACAAAGGATTCACCACTCCTTGCGAGGAGATGTATACCCGAGGCCTATCGTCGGATTGTTACTCAAAGCCTCTGGATAGAGCATGACATGTTCAGAGTATGAATCTCTTAAATACATGAGAGTAATTAGAATTCGTAGGACGAGAAAACGTTACTTAGGCTAGGTGTGACGTAGTCAGCCTAGTGGGGACTGACACACATAGACCATGTAACGCCCGCCCTTATATCTACTCTCGGGGCGGGGTTACGTACATTCAATCATATAGTAATATTTTTTTTTCTATTTCTATCCCCTAGCATGACATTAAAACAACAATGCAAGAATACTTACCACTATACTAGAACGACATTATATAACATGATAGGTTCACATATTATTTCACACCATAATATAATCCAATAAATCAAGTATATGAAAATTCCAAGTGTAACTATTATCATGCAATATCAATCCTAATCACTATCATTCATTGTCAAGGAGCATAACATAAGCATAAATATGTAGATATAGAAATCTTTCTTCCCGAGCCACCACCCCACACATCTTCAGCCTCCTGCCTCTTCCTTCCATTTAAGTGTTATCTGCAGCATAAGACAACACATAAACTAGTAAACATAAATGCTTAGTAAGGATCCTGTCCTACTCGCTGAAACCATACGAAAGCATAACATGTACACATAATAAATCATAAGCATGAGTTCATCAAAGCATATTAAACATCCAAGTTTCTAACATGCAATATCAAGTACCTTAAGCATACTCTTCACATATTACAAATATTCTCAATGAATGTTTTCAAAACATTTCCATAATGGTATTACTTAAAAATACATCCATATCATATCGGGCCCTGTTGTGTACCAACTATCGCGCGGAACTATTGCGCGTTCCCTAATGAGTTGGGGTAGCGAGCCACCAAGTCATTAGAGCAGGACCCTTCCGTCCTACCGGAGTCACGTTAACATGCACCCCGGATTTATTTAACGACCCCCTTCCGAGTTGGGTACACAACTTCAAAAGTAAAATACTTATCATGCTGTTACATATATGCTAAGGAATACTCCATATTTACTCTTATGGGACACACCACTCTTCAAGGGTGTTCTTGATCCCCTAGGGACACACCACACATTCGGGTGCTCTTGATGCCATACTATTTGAGTATCCATTCAAGCATTTTAACATATCACATGCAATTTCATAAATGTACCCCATGGGCTATAAGGCATGCTCATACATACATTATATTTCATACATGTTCATATATTCATCATATTTCATACATGTTCATACATGCATCATATGTCATACATGTTCATATATACATCACATTTCATACATGTTCATCATATTTCATCATGCATCATATTTCAACCACTTAACCTACCTTAGACCTGACAAGCTTTGGTCACATAGGTCATACTCATATCGTAGAAAGTGGTAGCATGCTATCAATTAAGATTTCAATCAGACATCTCATTTAAACACCTCATACATAAACATATCAAAGCATGCTATCAATTAAGGTTTCCTTATCAACCATTCCATTTAACACCACATACATATACATATGATCATCCCCAACCATAAACATATATCATAGGGTAGTTTGACCTTTACAAACCCTAGTCCTAGTGGGTTGGCCGAAACATCAAGAGTAGGGAAATATTAGGACTTTTGCATTAATCATTCACACATACATTTATTCAAGCACCTTGTATACTTATCTTAAACATGGATATATTGTAGGATAATTCAACCTTCACTAACCCCTTTTTCTAAGCCTTGGCCGAAACCCATCCAAATTCAAAACCCTAGGTTTTGCTATCACAAAAATGTAGGGACACAACATATAGGTATACTCTAAATTCCAAGGGGTCTTCACATGCATCTAGGGGTAACCAAGGTCCCTTCTTGGGTGTTGGCCGAAACCTACACAAGGGTGTAATCCTAGGTTTTGTTCACAACATTTTGCATAAACCACACATATACATATATCCTAAGTTCCAAGGGTCTAATTATGTAACAAAAGAGAACAAGGTCTTCCCCTAAAGGGGTGGCCGAATCTTACAAGAACCAAAACCCTAGTTCTTCTTCCTTTTTGTTCAACTATCATGAAGGAAATCAATATACACATATTCCCTAAGTGTCAAGGGTCTAATCATGTAACAAAAGAAAACAAGGCCTTCCCCTAAGGGGGGTGGCCGAAACATACAAGACCAAAAACCCTAGGTTTTTTGTTTACAACATGTTAAAGGATACCACATTCAAGAACTATTACACTGCAGGCGAGGGGATACTTACATCCTTTCGCTTGATTTCTACTTCTCTAAGATCTTAAGGTGCCCTTGGTTGAAGGAAGGTGAGTATTTCCTTTGTTTGCCTTCTCTTAGCAATCTTGGCCCTAGTAGAAGGCAAGAACCTTAAAGGGTTCTTCTTCCTTCCAATTCCCTAGGGTTTAAACCCTAGGGTTTACTTTTCGAAAATGGAGAGGGAGAAGAAGAGAATTTCGGTGATGAGGGGAGGAAGAAGAAGAGAAAGAGGAAGTTATTCCAACTTCCTTTATTTATACTTTTCTCATGAAAAGACATGTCTCTTCACCTCCCTAGCTTTTAACAAGCATGTTTCTTATTCCCTCTACAAGAAACATGGCTTGGTGCAATGGTTAAGACATTGCTAGTGCAACTAGGAGGTTCAAGGTTCAATCCCTGCTTCCTCCCTTCTATATTTTCTTTTTATCACATTTTGCACTAATCCAAGCCCATTAAGCCAAGCCTATCATGAAATTTCATAATATTAATTATATTCCATGAATTCAATAATTTCATAATATTTCATGATAATATTTCATGAATTCCATAATATTTCATATTTATGAATTCATAATATTTCATAACATTTCATGATAATATTTCATGAATTTCATAATATTTCATACTTATGAATTCATGATATTTCATATGAATTCATGATATTTCATAATATTTCATGATACTATTTCATGAATTCCATAATATTTCATATTTATGAATTCATAATATTTCATAATATTTCATGATACTATTTCATGAATTCCATAATATTTCATATTTATGAATTCATAATATTTCATAATATTTCATGATACTATTTCATGAATTCCATAATATTTCATATTTATGAATTCATAATATTTCATAATATTTCATGATACTATTTCATGAATTCCATAATATTTCATATTTATGAATTCATAATATTTCATAATATTTCATGATACTATTTCATGAATTTCACCATATTTCATATTCATGAATTTATATATTTCCTAATAATTCATATGGGAAATTTCGGGGCGTTACAATCCTCCCTACCTTATAAAAAGTTCGTCCCGAACTTTAAAATAATTTCGGATGCTTTAATCGGAATATAAACATTACGCTAACATACATAGGCATATAAACATCTTAATGCAGCGGAATAATTTTTTTTTCTTATACACATGCGTTTAACCATGCAGCTAATACATGAATCATATATATATGCCTAAATTGTCATTCATGAACATGGTGACATTGTATCTTAGCATATTACCGGCATACATAGCATCATGACATAAATATTCCATAACTTATCCATAAGCACCATAAGTAGCAAGTAACTTATTCATGAGCATCATAGGTAGTAAGTCATTTCTTAGGCATAACTATCATATGTATAACATAGAAGCAAAGGAGGCATTTCAAACACAAGACAGACGATAAGTGTAAATAGAAGAATTCTTTTTCCATGTCACTGGCACACACATACCCTTGCCCCTCCTGCTGCTTCCCTTAGTAACCTCGAGCTTGATCTGCGGTATAAGAAAATAAGACTATAAGCACATAGACTTAGTAAGACCCTTTCCTACTCACAAAAAATCCATACGTCACATAAACATCAACATACATATCATGGCATTAGTCTTAACATGAACATAAACATAAACGTACTTATCATAGCATTATTCTTAACATGAGCATAAACATAAACATACTTATCATGACATCGTTCTTAACATGAACATGAACATAAACATACTTATCATAGCATTATTATTAACATGAGCATAAACATAAACATACTTATCATAGCATTATTCTTAACATGAGCATAAACATAAACATACTTATCATGACATCGTTCTTAACATGAACATAAACATAAACATACTTATCATAGCATTATTCTTAACATGAGCATAAACATAAATATACTTATCATAGCATTATTCTTAACATGAGCATAAACATAAACATACTTATCATGGCATCGTTCTTAACATGAACATAAACATAAACGTACTTATCATAGCATTATTCTTAACATGAGCATAAACATAAACATACTTATCATAGCGTAATGCATAACATGAATGAGTGCATGAGTCAAATGCATATATCATAAGGATGCTTAATTTGAAAACCATAATTATAAATACTTAAACATAATCATAACATCATGGGGGTCCCCGACTTGTACCATATACATACATCATAAGCGCGCATCCCTAAGTAAATACGAGGTAGCTAGCCTCGACCTACTAGGGTAGGAACAGCTACGGTAGTTCCAAAAACTGAGGCGTTCTTAAGGTTCCCATCCTTGTTGGACAGCTACGGTAGTCCCAGAACCGTGGACAACTTCGGTAGTCCAGAACCGAGGCATTCTTAAGGTGCCCATCCCTTGGACCCTTACTTCGGTCTGGTACAAGCCCATTCTTAAAAAAATAACATACTTATCATGCTTCATCATTCATAGAACATACATAGCATAAACATAATCTTGTTTCATGCAACATGACATAAGAATAGGAACAACTACGGTAGTTCCAGAACCGTGGACAGCTACGGTAGTCCAGAACCGAGACGTTCTAAAGGTGCCCATCCCTTAGCATGACATAAACATACTTAACATTTCATCATTCATACTTAACATCATTATGCCTTAAAGGCATGAACATCATCATCATTCATCATCTTCATTCATAAGGTATGTCATGCATACATCATTATGACTTAGAGCCATGAACATCATTTTCTTTCATCCTCTTCATTCATAAAGCATGGCATACATACATAATCATGGTACATAAGATAACCATACATAGATCTTTTCATACATGATACATATTACATAGCATACCTAATCATGGTATTTATCATAAAGCATGCATGGGTAGGATTCATATGGACATGATACTTACTACCCAGGTTCATGGAATAAGGTTTAAAACATTCATGATTAAACATAGCACATAGCCTAAACATACAAGTCATGACACATAAGCTAGGGTTTAAGTGGCATAAAAATTCTTCCAACAAGCTTAAACATATACATACATCATAGTAACCTATAAACAAGCATCCTTGTGACCTTAACCCAACCCAAACCCTAAACCTTGGAGTTGACCGAAAGTTCCATGGCATGAGGCTCCATCATTTAATCCATAGGAAAGGTTCCATGAGTAAAAGAACACCCATACATTACATACAAGACCATAGGGAGCCATTAAACCCCATAATTGGAGTTAACCCTAAGTACTAGCCCTACATTGGGACCTTGGCCGAAACCCTAGAGGGTCACAAGCACATGGAAAAATTCCTATCATTCACAATTAAGATCCATTAAATCATAGGAAAACATAATAAACATGCGTGAAAGGTTAGACATCATCCTATCCATGACATGTTGACATGGGCCGAAACCCTAGAGGACTTTAGGGTGCCACAAACTTTCCCTAAATCAGAATCTATGCCTTACTTATCATAATAAAACATTTTGGTGCGCAAAAGAGAGTTTACATCATCCCTAAGCCCAATATCAAGCCTTGGCCGAAACCCTAGAGGCCCTATTTCATGGTTTTCTCAACTTAGATCTTAAACAAAAGTCTAAATCTTGATAGACATCAAAGGAACAATTATACCACAGGTGAGGGGGTCTTACCTTGGGTTATCTTGGTTTTTAGACCTTAAATAGAGAAGATGATGAAGACCTTGTCGTCCCTTGGTCACCCTTAGCCCTTGTAGCCTTGTAGGAAGCCTTGAATCTTCAATAGAAAGTCCCCTTGTGAAGCTTTTCCAAGGGGAAGGGCCTTGGTAGGTTTCGGCTAGGAGAAGGAAGAAGAGGGAGAGGAATGGCTTTGGTGGAAGAAAGAAAGAAAAGAGTAACTCCTATGCCTCCTCCTCTCTCATCCCCTCTTTTATACCACATGAAGGGGGGGGGGGGCAAGTGAAAAGTCATGGTGCCTTTTCTCTTGGTGACTCTTCACTTTCCTAAGCCTTAACTAAAATTCTCTTCATTCTCTACTAGCACTCCCTTGCTAGGTGAATTGGTTAGTACATGCATGGTGTTATACTAGGTCCAAGGTTCAATTCTTGGTGCATGTACTTTATTTTTATTTTTATTTATTTTTCTTTTAAATTTCGGCAATGCCTCCTAAGGCCTACCCTTAGCCATGCTAATATTCCTAATTTAAATCCATTTCTATTTATATTAAATTTTACTGAAAATCCACTAATAACCATGGTATTAGGAAAACCCATGTAAAGCCCCTTAGCACTTAGCTTCTTATTTTATATCGAAAATCATGGATCACCACGCTAAGGTTTATACTAGTGCCCCTATGTTCCTCGAGAATCTATTTAGGCATGGTCAATATTTTTAAAGAAAATATTGAGAAATTTTTCCGGGTCATTACAATTGCTTGGTCTAATACATACTGATGTATGTGGATCAATGTCAACTCTTGCACAAGGAGGTTATAGCTACTTCATTACCTTTATCGATGATCACTCACGATTCGGGTATGTGTTCTTAATGAAACACAAATCTGAAGCTTTTGAGAAATTCAAAGAGTTCAGAAGTGAAGTAGAGAAACAGCTTGGCAAAAGTATTAAGATTCTTCGATCCGATCAGGGTGGTGAATACTTAAGTCAAGAGTTTCAAGATTATCTTAGGGACAATGGGATATTGTCTCAATGGACTCCGCCATATACACCACAGCATAATGGTGTATCTGAGAGGCGTAACCGAACCTTGATGGGCATGGTTAGATCTATAATGAATCATGCAACTCTTCTAAAATCCTTTTGGGGCTATGCGCTTAAGACAGCTGTTTACTTACTAAACAGAGTCCTGACGAAGGTAGTCTCTACTACTCCATATGAGACGTGGAATAGTAAGAAACCTCATTTATCTCACCTAAAGATATGAGGTTGTCCTGCTTATGTAAAGCGGACTGTATCAGACAAATTGGATGCTAAGTCTGATAAATGTCTATTTATTGGATACCCTTAGGAAACGAAAGGTTACCAATTCTATCATCCCTTGGAATAAAAGGTGTTTGTTTCAAGGCATGCTGTATTTCTAGAAAAAGAATTTCTTTTACAAGAAAACAGTGGGAGTAGCATTAAACTTGAAGAAGTTTAAGAAACTCCAATAGATATTACAGAGACACCAAGTCTAGACCCACAACCAATAACTCATAATGATAAGCTATTAGTTGAACCTAAAACAACACCACTTCTTCGTAGGTCTGATAGGGCACGCAATATTCCAGAGAGATACAGATTTCTCATAAGTGAATCGAACGACGTGTTACTCATTAACGATGACGAACCTTGTGTGTACAAGAAGGTTAGTGGGAGTGCAGTCGTATTACTAGTGTTATATGTCGATGACATATTACTTATAGGAAACGATATATTAGTCTTATAGTCAGTTAAAATTTGGTTGTCCAAAACTTTCTCCATGAAAGACCTGGGAGAAGCAACCTATATCCTTGGGATTAGAATCTATAGAGATAGATCAAAACGGTTGCTTGGTCTTTCGCAGTCTACATATATAGGCCGAGTGCTAGAAAGGTTTAGCATGTCGAAATCCAAGAAAGGTTACCTTCCCATCAGGCATGGGATCAACCTTTCGAAGTCTATGTGTCCGCGCACAGAAGACGAGAGGATTTGCATGAAGAAAATTCCTTATGCATCCGCGATAGGATCTATCATGTATGCTATATTATGTACTAGGCCCGATGTATCGTATGCTCTGAGCGTCACAAGCAGATACCAGTCTGATCCAGGAATGGATCATTGGGCGGCTGTCAAGACAATACTCAAGTACTTAAGAAGAACTAAGGATGTGTTCCTAATATATGGAGAAGGTGATATGGTAATACGTGGGTATACAGATGCCAGTTTCCAAACAGATAAGGATGACTCCAAATCTCAGTCCGAATACATATTTATTTTGAATGGAGGCGCAATAGTTGGAAGAGTTCCAAGCAAGACACCGTAGCGGATTCTACCACGGAAGCGGAATATATTGCAGCTTCGAAAGCGGCAAAGGAAGCAGTCTGGATCAAGAAGTTTGTCTCAGAACTTGGTGTGGTTCCAACCATTGATGAAGCAATACCGGTTTACTGCGACAACAACGGAGCTATTGCACAAGCAAAGGAACCAAGGTCTCATCAGCGATCCAAACATGTGCTTCGCCGCTATCATCTGATCAGAGAGATTATTAGTAGGAATGATATACAATTTGAGAAAATTCCCATTGAAAGGAATTTAGCGGATCCTTTAACTAAGGCCTTGCCTCAAAGCAAGTTTGAGGGTCATGTTAGAGCCTGTGGTATTGGGTACCGTAGCGATTGGCATTAGGCCAAGTGGGAGTTTGTTAGTGATATGAGAGAAGTGTCCTAAGGCAATCGCCTTATGATTGTAATCATTTATTTTAATAAATGAATATTCACTATTTGAGTATACATGTTTATGTATTTGATTGAGATCTTAAACTCATTTACTGAATGTCCGCAATACAATTCACAGCATGAGAGAATTTGTGATGAATTCACAACTAGTGATTATCTCTACATGTGCAATTGTGAAGTATTGAAATTGTCCCTAGTTGATGAATTGATAAATACGGACACTATCAATTCTGTTGAGACTAGCATGAGTTATTCTCTAATCAGCTGATTCTGTAAACCCCACTAAAATTCCCTTCAATATTATCTCTAATATTGAGTAGGATGGCATGAATGATAGCCATATTGAGCATGATTCATGAACGATAGTTAGAGTTGTGGGAATTTTAGTGTAACTGTTAATAGGCCTTATATGTGCTCTAAATGGTGAAAATTCATAATGGGTCTTAAATAACACTCATTAGTTATCCTAATGGGCCCATGAGGATAAAAGAAATAACACATCATGTGATGAGCCTTACTTTAGATGGGCTTGCAAAAGAATAAAGAATAAAAAAATAAAATAAAATGATGTAGGTGCCAAGGATTGAACCTTGGACCTTAGAGATGTTGTAAGCCTTAAGAATGCATAAGTAACCAATTCACCTAGCAAAGGAGTGCTATTAGGAGGATAAAGGAAATTGTAGATAGGTGTAAGGATAAGGGAGATGAAGAGTCACCATGGAAAATGAAGAGTCACCATGGAAAATGAAGTGTGATGAATTCACAACTAGTGATTATCTCTACATGTGCAATTGTGAAGTATTGAAATTGTCCCTAGTCGATGAATTGATAAATACGGACACTATCAATTCTGTTGAGACTAGCATGAGTTATTCTCTAATCAGCTGATTCTGTAACACCCCACTAAAATTCCCTTCAATATTATCCCTAATATTGAGTAGGATGACATGAATGATAGCCATATTGAGCATGATTCATGAACGATAGTTAGAGTTGTGGGAATTTTAGTGTAACTGTTAATAGGCCTTATATGTGCTCTAAATGGTGGAAATTCATAATGGGTCTTAAATAGCACTCATTAGTTATCCTAATGGGCCCCATGAGGATAAAAGAAATAACACATCATGTGATGAGCCTTACTTTAGATGGGCTTGCAAAAGAATAAAGAATAAAAAAATAAAATAAAATGATGTAGGTGCCAAGGATTGAACCTTGGACCTTAGATATGTTGTAGGCCTTAAGAATGCATAAGTAACCAATTCACCTAGAAAAGGAGTGCTATTAGGAGGATAAAGGAAATTGTAGATAGGTGTAAGGATAAGGAAAATGAAGAGTCACCATCGAAAATGAAGAGTCACCATGGAAGGTGAAGTGGCATACCTCTTCATTTACTATAAGAAGATGAGGAAAGAAAAAAAAATGCCATAAGGCATCTTCTCCTCCTTCTCATTTTCGAAAACCAAGGCCCTCTCTCCATCAAAGAAAAATTCTCTCCAAGAAGATCTAGTGAATGCTTTGTGTTGTGAAGCAAAGGAAGAGCCAAGGAGCAAGAAGTTCTTTCCTTCTCCTTCTAGGTGGTATATTTTGTTTGGGAATCTTTAGCATAAGGGTAAGACTCCCCTCACCTGCAACATAATAGCTTATATATGTTTATTCATGTTCTTGTATATTCTTGTGATGTGTTGCTAAAAATCATAAAGGTTTCCCTATAGTCAAGTTTCGGCCAACATGAGTTTTAGGGCTTAGGTTTGTGTTTGATGCTATCTAATGACTCCAATGTTTTCTTGATGTTAAGTCATGAGTTATGATGTAAAAATATGGAGCAAAAAGACCCTTAAAAGTTTAGGCCAAGGCTCTCATGAAGCCAAAGACTTTTTCGCCATAAGAGGATGGTTGGGTTCTTTTTGACTAGCTAATGGTTTTAAGTCCTTGTTAATGTTTTGTTTGAAGGTTTTATATATATTTTTAGGTCATGTTTCCCCTCTGATCATGTTGGGTTAATACCCTAAATAAGGGCAAAAAGAAAGAAAAAGAAGAGTTAAAGATGTCATGTTACTTGCTAATGCTTCCTAGTGGTAGAATATATATTATATCTAGGTTGTATGAGTCAATTGCTCTTGTTTTGTCATTTTCATGTTGATATGAACCTTAGAAATTTCTGATCAGTTTCTTAAATTAGGTTTTAGGATGGGTTAAGGTCACTACCTCACTTGATATTGTCTCTTTGTAATAGGATATTCAATGTATGCATGTTGTATGAATTGTGTGATGTTGTATTGGGTTTTTATGCTATGATAACCCTATCTAAATATTTTGACCAGTAGAATATATGTTGAATTAGGGTTGAATTAAAGGTATCTATGCTTCATTATGCCATGATAGATGAAAGAAAAATGGAACAAGTTCCTTAAGTGTGTTATTCTTAGTCTTAAATTGAACATTATGTGTTTTATGAATCATGAATGATAAGTTGACATGTTATGAATTTCCTTACCATGAAATTATGTTTTCTCCATGCCATGTTCATGCTTGAAAGTTATGATGATATTTATGCTTTGAATGTATGCCCATGACATGTATGACATTATGGATAAAAGAATGTCTAAAGAGCAATTTATAAGAAAGGAAAAGAAATGATGAACGCTATGCTAAAGAGAAATTACTATGGAAAGAAAAGGAATCATGTATGCTATTTTACTTTATGTATTGGCTTGTACCGGATCTTGAAAAGGTCCAAGGGATGGGCACCTTAAGAACGCCCCGGTTCTGGACTACCGCAGCTGTCCTTAGGCACCAAGGTTGCCTAGTACCTTAGTAGGTCGGGATTAGCTACCTCGTACTTTACTAAGGAATGCGCACAAATGATGAATGGGTACAAGCCAGGGATCCCAATAATGATGATGATATGTTGATGTTCAAGTATTATATTATATATATTTTCAAAAGAGCATCCTTAATGTTTATGCATATGTTTATGTTTAATGATATTGCTTATGCTATGTTTAATGTTTATGCACATGTTTATGTTTAATGATATTGCATGTTTAATGTTTATGTACATGATTATGTTTTAAAGATTATGCAAATGTTAAGTGTTTCTGCTTATGTACTTTAGATGCTTTAAGTATTTATTCATGTTATATGTTTATGTCAAATGATGTAGATTTCTACTTATATGTGATGTACGGATTTTGTGAGTAAGCAAGGAGCTCACTAAGCATTTTATGCTTATAGTCTACCTTCTTATGTTGTAGGATCAAACTAAAGGGGAAGCAGCCGGAGGGCATGTGTGTGTGTGGCAGTGACTTGGCAGGACGATCTTACTGTTGTCTTTACACTTATTTATGGACTTAATGTTGCTACTTATAAATGCATGTGTTAGTTCTTATGTTTACGCTTACTACTTATTGGAGTTGGAGTTCTTTATAATACGCATGCTTAATGTAAAACTATATACTCTCTTGATAGATATGTTATGCCATGATTCACATGCTTAAAGTAGTTTAGTTAGCAAGAAATTTATCCAATTGCATATGTTCATGATTTAGTATTATGCAATAATGTACGAATGATGAAAAAAAAAGTAATGCGTCGCTCACGTGAGAGGCGGGCGTTACAGATTCTCACTGGCTGGTGACATTGGGATGTCCGGAGATAAACATGAATGCTAGTTAAGGGAACTAGTTCATTGGAGTGACTGACTGTAAAACTTCATATGGTAGTCTACATATAGATATGTCAATGAAGTTCTTACTGCAGCTTAAGTGCGATGCTCCTTTGACTTGCGGTGTTCAAGTCATCTTGGTCATGGAGACTTATACTTTGACATCTTAAGCAAGCATCTCCAAGGAGGTGTGGACCCAGGATGATTGGGTATAAGCCGAAGTGCCCGAATATGTTTGAACAACCTACAAAGGATTCACCACTCCTTGCGAGGAGATGTATACCCAAGGCCTATTGTCGGATTGTTACTCAAAGCCTCTGGCCAGAGCATGACATGTTCAGAGTATGAATCTCTTAAATACATGAGAGTAATTAGAATCCGTAGGACGAGAAAACGTTACTTGGGCTAGGTGTGACGTAGTCAGCCTAGTGGGGACTGACACACATAGACCATGTCCTGAACCAAGTGGGTATCAGATGGTGAAGGGAATGGGGCACGATTCATTATAGCTACTGAAGGGTTTCAGAATTGTTTCTGAGGTCAACCGTTGATCTTTCGATTAATTGGGGATCATGATGTACTACTAGGTGCCACTCATGATCGTTCTATAATTGATTAATTATAAACGGCCAACATAAATCGAAAGCCTATTTAGTCACACGCACTACGAGTAATCCGAGGGATTTAAAATGAGTTGAAAATAGGATTTTCCAATCAAGAGAGATTAAGTTTGGTTGAGCGAAATGATAAGTCAAATCTGAATTTTTCAGAGACGCATCGGAAGCGTAAAATGGCTAAGTCTTTTGAAGACTTAATAGATGAATTAAATAAGTTTAATTCATTGGGGCTTGGCTTGGATGGGCCGGCCAAAGAGGGCCTCCATCCTCTTTGCTTGGCCGGCCACAATAAAGGGAGAGAACCAAGGTTTTGGTTCAATTTATAAATTAAACCAAGTGTGGTTTGTTTTATAAAATTATGGATGATATAAATTTTTATATAATAAACCAAGGTTTGGTTTATTTTTCATGGAAATTAAATGAACCATGGATTGGTTTATTTTATAAAATCAATCATGGATTGATTTACCATGATAAGGAAATTTATTCCATAGGAGAGAAGAGACTTGATTGATTTTTTATCATGAATTAAAATATGATTTTAACCATGATATAAAATCAAACTTGGCATGATGGAATAAGTTATTCCATATTTGAGAGGCTTGATGGTTGAGAGGCCACTATATAAAGGACCCAAGACAAGGCTTGGGTAATAATCGTAGAGATGAAGACATAGGCTCTCTCCCTCTCTTTCTCTCCTTCTCTTCTCCCCTTCTTGCCGTGCGCCAACCAGCCCCAAGAAGGAGCACTAGCTGGCCATCCTTTTGTGGTTAGTCTTCCGACTTCTCTCTTGGTTTTTCTTGTCGCGTTCTCGGAGAATCTAGTAGTTCTCGAGAACACGAAACTCGTGGCTTTGCGAAGTCATCCCAAAGATACTCGGCGTGGACGCGAATAGAGGCGGAGCTTCTAAGGGACGCTTACGGTTGGATCTCGTCCCTTCCTTCGAGTTACACGAGGTAATACGTAAATTAGTTTATGTTTCTGCAAAATTTTAAATATATGATCATGTCTACAGAAGATAAAATTGCATGCTTAGATGTGTGGTTAAATAATTAGAGAAATTATTTATGCTAAACCTTCCGCTGCACGTAATTATTTTGAAAATTACGAACCCGCATCCATGTCAACATGCACCCGGTCCCAACATGGACGTATACGAATTCTACATTTGTAAGAGGACGTTTTACCCATTATTTTTATTATCTTGTCAACCTATCTTTTTGACCAATAAAATTAATAGATGGTTCACTTCGGCCCTACAAATAATAGCAGTGACTCCGATTGGGAGTATACTATTATTTGCATCTAAGTGTTTACCATTATACGATACTAAGAAAATTATCTCAGATTATGTGTCATCCGATGGAAAAAATCACACGCTCTTCAATAATGTTCTATAATTATGTCTGACCCAGTGATCCGCAGAACAAACCCATCCGATGGGGAGGAAGGCACTCAGAGCCGATGTGTAAGCTTGTTTGCATCACTTATCAAATTAGTAATGGAGGCCACGGGACCCTTAGGGTCCCTCTCCCACTTAGTTATTTATAATGAGGAATTTTCATGCACACACGACAAGCACATAAACCAAAACAATAAACAAGAAAAATTCTAAATTTTTCCAACTATCATTGCTTTGGACTCCAATGCGCCTCTAGTCGTGTCGTCACCTCGTCCGCTCCTCCCTACACCATGCGCAAGCCGCCAGTGAAGGGATCTCCGAGCCGAGATGAAAATTTATTTATTTACATCCATCATCCTATACTCCACAAAGGAGTGTACATAAAATCTAGATCAAAAGTAAATAAAAAGCTCGGCTAAACATGTGCCGTATTTAATTACAAAAATTAAATACTAATTTAGCCTTGTCAACCCCGAGGATTCAAATAATTACAATCATGTACAACCAATCATATACACACATTATTTAAGCCATAATAGTTTGAATCTCGTGCCTGCAACAAAGAGTTAGCCTACAGACATCCTACTATTATCCGGCAAAAATAAAATACATGATAATATGCAAAAAGTAATCGACTCCTAAACACACAAAATCGGAAACCTCAGCTCTAATTCCAGTTGTTGGATAGCTTGGCGGGTTTCCTAAGCGAATACCTGGTTGTCCATGAGAGACCTCTCCATATCCACAGATTAAAAAATTTAATCCGAATGGAGACCTATCTCCCAAATGACCGTCTCGTCACCGTACTAATTGATTCGAGTTACAACTTGACCAAACATGATGTTCAAACCTTGTAACTCGCCTAACCAACTAGTCACGAAAAAGACGACGAGCAGATAATCGATTTTTATGTTTATTATCGGGGTCCAAAATAATTATCATGATAATTAATTAACAAATAATTAATAACAAGATTAATTATCAACACCACATAAAATGATAGAAACAAGGAACAAAAGAGAAGGTTATAACTTTTCTTTTACCTCTTGATCTTCTATTGCATGACCCTCCCCTCTTGGACGTCGTGTGAGTGACGATCTACAAAGAACCAGAATCACCAAGGCCTTCCAAAACCACCCTCTTCTTGCGCCAACCAACCCTAGCCACTAGGGCTTGCCGCCAGCCACCTCCTTCCAATATTCCTGCCATCGGCCACAAGGAGCTCCCAAAGCTCGTCGAACACAAGGAAGCACCGAGGAGGAAGGAGGAGAAGAAGAGAAACAAGTCTCTTCTTCACCAAAACCCAGCTGCCTATCAACTTTCCTCCTCCCTTGCTTGCGGCGCCAACTTCACCAAGAGAAGAAGCTTCTTCTCCACAATCCGGCGACTTCCTCTTCTTCTTCTTGCTGCCGAGCACCACAAAAGGAAGAGGAAGACTCCTCCTTGTCCTTGTGATTTTTGGCCAAGAGGTGGAGAAGAGGATGAGAAGAAAAGAGGAAGAGATTCCTCTCTTCTTGGGCGCCGGCCGGTTGACCTAAGAGAGAGATGGGAGAGAGAGAGGATGAGAGAAGAGGCTTGGGGTTGGATGAATTGGAATACTTGGTTTCATGACTCCATGGGGTATTTATAGGGCTACAATATGGACCATGAGGAGGAGTTGGGTCTTGGCCTGCTAATGGATCTAAACCCGATCCATTAATGAAGAATCATTCCACTAAAGGCTCTTCATTGAACTACCTCACCAATCCCCATATTTACATATGGGCTCCACCTATTATGAGTATATTTTCTCCTAGTGTTTAAGATATTGAATGCTCGTTGATTAATTTAAATTACTTACAATTTTAATTAATCAACCTCTAACCCCTTGATTAGTACCACTCATCCTTATTATCATGTTGGACCAAGTCCGCCTGCAAGATTTAACATGATGAACCTTATGAGCTCATCAAGGGGGCATGATCATTCCGACTCGCCAGGACACAGATTGTTAAATATCGAAAATCTAAAGACTTAAACGCATAAAAATGAAAGATTAAGGGGTTGGTCATAATAACCACAAGTTGAAGGGTTTATTTGCATAAACTCCACCCTAACTTAAATTCCTCACTTTTCCCTTTCAGTTTCGCATTCCTCCACGCCGCAACGTTTCGCCCCCCCCCCCCCCCCCCCGCCCCGCCGCCGCCGCCGCCGCCGCCGCCGCCCGCCGCAGCCGCCGCCGCCGCCGCCGCCGCACGACCCTTGCTCCTCTATCACGTGTCCCGGTAGCCCTTCGTTGTGGTTCACCTTCACCGAGCTCTTCTGCTTCATCTTTGTCTTCCTCGTCTCTGTCGGCGCACAAGCAAGAGACGCCGAGCATTCCGTTCCCCTGATCGCGTTGCCGCTGCCTCGCACAAGCAAGTCGACACCGCAACCCTCTACTAGTGTGAGCGAATCCCTCTCTACCGCGAGCCCTTGGGGTCGCACGATTTCTCCTCCACGCGAGACCCTAGTCACGCGGTTGCCTCACACGACCAACCATCCCTGTTGCTTGCATCGACCACCAGTTGGGTAAGGGATTATAATTTGGAATTTTAATTAGAGTTTGATCTGAGTTGGTGTTTGGATTTTTAGATCTTGTTGGTGCTTTATACTCACTTCCATGAGATTCCAATAAGCTCTATTTTGGATGGGTAAAGCCTTGTGTGCTACATGGGATTTGGAATTTAAGTTTGCTTTGTGGTGAGTTTCGGTCAGTTTAGGTTTGTTTGGAGCTTGAATGAATTGTCGTAAATCTGTGTAGTTTTGTCTGTAGTATTCGGATTGAAATTTTGGTTGTAAGTGGAATAAGAATTGCCTTGGCCACTGTGAGTTGGTTTTAAATAGATTATGTTTATGTTTAGAAATTAAGTGGTGATCTTAGTGAATCTGGTTATTAATGTTGTGTTGGTATTGGCTTGTTCCCTTTGATCATGATATAGGATTTTGTTGGGATCTTGAAATCTCATGCATGAGCTCCAAGTTTGGAAGTTGATCTTGTAGGAATTCCATTGTTATCCTAATGGTTGGGATTTAATTGAGGTGGGATAAATCCTAATATGATATTGTAGTTTCTAATTTAAGCTACTTTGTGTAAATAGCTAATAAGTCTTTTGATACAGGACCTTGATTCAGACTCGCACGGTTGATCATGGGAGATTTATTTGGACACGTACTATAAATAAAAGGCGGGTACTTCTCCTTTGTACTTGAGTAGTTCCTTTTACCTTAAAGCATGACTATTTTATGTCTATTAGGTTGCTTGACCTTATTCCTTGTTGTTTGTTATTTTAACATCGCCGTTGATACTTATTCTTCGTTGATCTTTGAGTATTCAAAAATTTGTATCCGTACAGTCCTCTATTGGTTTTATGTTCTGTAAAGTGTCGCTTGTACGCGAGTACTTAGAAGTCCATTAAACACAATTAGGTTTATTTGGCATTATATATATCCTACCTAGTAGTGTAGGTGCATAATCGTTGGTTTTCGATTTCTGGTTGGATGTATTGATGCATCGTTTACTTGTTGGATTTTGGTTGCATCGTTGATTTCTCCGGTTGTTCGTGCATCTTGTAGCATGCACCATATCTCATGTTGCATACTAACGACTGTTGGGCTTCCATATGGTTAAGCCATCGTTAGTCATTTTGTTGCTCGATTCACTCAACCACTTATTGTCATGGTAGTCGTTAGAGTGCGAGCAACTGTCCTGTTATGCCATATATGTTGTAGCTGTAGGCAAACAGTGACACCCTCACTGTTGTTTTCGAGGGATATTAAAGTTGTTGGTGGCTCCCCCTATGTATCGAGGGTTTTGGAGTAGTTGGTTCCCCAGCATCTTGTCCACTCAACCACACCTTTTTATGGTATTCATTGGAGTGCGTACAGTTGTCACAGCCCTACCCACTCGGTCACACAGATGAGATGTGTTGGCGGCTTGACTGGCGTCAGGGGTGACACATGTCATTGCATCATATGCATACATATTTTGTTTATGCATTTTCTTGTGATTGTTGCATTTATATGAGCTATGGTTGTTGCACTTGATTGACATGCATGTATATCTTGGTTTTATGGTTGTTACGTTGTTTTATACCTGCTTAGTTGTTATTCGGTTTTATAACATGTTGTTCTATATATGTTATGCATGTTTAGGTGATCCTATATTCCTTATGGACTATACCCTGTTGGTTCTCTACTTATTTTACCTTTTGTTATGTCATGCTTATTGTCTACTCATATGCCTGTAGAGTCTGCCCGGACTTACCACCCCTGCTTTCTCTTTTTGTTTCAGATAGCAGGTAGTTGCGTTTCTTGGAGCCAGGAGAGGATCCAGTCGCCAGTCCCTCAGTCCCACCGTGTCGGTTTGGTTTTGTCGTTATTACTGGTTTGTAGACTTTCTTTATGTTAACGATGGCTGAGTCATCCATTTATTTTGTTTTGATATAAACTGCATGGATGTGTCTTTTACTTATTATTGTGATGTCAACTGCTTGTGGCTGAGCTATATTGGTGTTGTATTATGTATATTTGCCCCATCTTGTCCGCCATATAGGGGAGATGCTGCCCGATTTTCGAGTAACCATGTTCCTCTGGGGTCGTGACATGGATTTCGTCTATAATCAACAGCACACCATGTAAATAATATTATTTGCCAATTTACCGGGCCTATCGACTTAACTGAATAAATCTCGCCCATTGGTAAATCAAAGAAATAAACACTGAGTATATGTGTCCATTATTATATCGGGATTCAGAGCATGTACTCCATAATAAACCGAGGTCTGATTCAATTATAAAGTCAGTATAAATTGGATCACCTCTATATTGGTCCTGCTCATTGTATATAAAGTGCACTAGTGTAATTCTATGGTCATGACAAACCAACACCAAATTACACTACAACTATCCCAACGGTTTGTCTAACTCCATCTCGGTTGTGAGCCTCTACTTATACTGTACAAGGAACTGATAACATGATCTTCCGTGTGACACCACACACCATATTATCTACAGTGTAAAGTATTAGACATTTTGCACATACTAATATAAACATGCAACAGTGATCTTGTGATTCTCTTTTAAAATGTAGATGTTCATATGTAAAAGGTAAGACTTTTAGTATACATTCTAACATTAAAAACATCTTTCTCAATATAAACTACCAAACTGTCATTCATCTATTCATCTCCAATTCTATTTCATAAATCTATTTTGACAATATTCATGGCCGAAAACACCCTTTCAATGGTTGCAATAACAACTGGTATACGTTTCTTCATTGTTTCAATCATTTTCTTTGCAAGAGCTCCTAAATTTGAAATGCTTTCAAACCGTTCATCTGATCTGACATCATGAATATATATTTAAAGCTCTTGTCTAACCAACATACACTCATTCCATAAAAAAAAACATCCTCATAAAAATGAGCTAGACACACTAACTTCTATTTGCAGTAATTTGAAGCAGTAAGTTAACTTTGGTACCTTTCACTGGAACTAAGGAAACTTCCAGTCGGCCGAACCCTTCTCCCATGGTAGAACAATATCTAATTTAGCCTCACTAAGGACATAACTAAAGAACTTGGATTTGGAAGGTGAAGAAGAGTTAAAGTGAAGAAATTAACAACCTCTACCCATTCTTTAATCGGTTAAGTACATTCTTCCAATAATTGCAGAGTACCTACTTTTGTATTCATTGTTCCTCCAAAATCTGAAAATTTTTGTTTGACAGTGTATTTATTTTTTGCAGTGAGCAAAAACAAAGTCACATGATACTTCACTCTATATTTATTAAATACATATGCAGAGGGGACAATAACGTAACTTAGCATTCCACAATGGGTCAACACTTCAATGCCACCTAACCACAGCCTTTGAAATCACAATCCCAAATCTGCTTCCACTTCAATCACATGACGGCCACTTGTCATCGTCACCCACACCACCGCCGAAGATGGAGAAGCGGTAGTAGAGGAGGTAGTGGATGAGGAGGAGTAAAAGGGCGATGCTAAGGGTTCCATCGGCAGGGGGCGGTGTCAGGACTCACTGTGAATGTTCTACTAAGAAATATAAAGATTCTATTTTGACTCTAATTGTCTGGAGGAAAGATTCAATCAATTGAAGCTATTGAGTCAGATTAAGTAGTTGATTATTCAAAACAAGAAGTTTTAAATTATGCTTATGTCAATTAAAGAGGTATTTAGTTGATTGGAAAATTATTTTTTGGAAGATAAACTTGGTATCATAGCAATTAAAATCAACTAAAAATAGTTTGTCAATTGGAAGTTTGAGCAATCAGCTAAAGAGGTTCTTAGCTAACTTGCAAACTAGTTGGTGGATAAACTTATTGTCTTAGCCATTTGAGTCAACAAAACTTAGTTTTAGGCAATTGATGTTGGAACGGTTAACAAAACTAGTGTTTGAGTAGATTGAGAACTAGTTTTGGTTGATAAGGGTTCATATATATGTTATCAACTAAAAATGATTTGGGTCAAATAAAGACAATTATAAATATCCAATTATGGTAGTTGTCATATATATATATATATATATATATAAGGATTTGATCTCCTGAGCGACAAAAGTTGCGCGCCCATGCGCGACAAGCTTCCTGATCGGTCACCAGACCGATCAGGCAAGTTCCTGATCGGTCTGGTGACCGATCAGGAACTCTCCGAGGGTGGCGAGGAGGGTGCGACGAGCCCGACGAGTTCATGTGCCCCTCTTGGTTATAGTATGATGTTCGGGGCAGCGGCTGGAGGCCGATGTTGGTCAGCAAGCCCCGACGAGTTCACGTGTCCCGCTTGGTTATAGTATGCAGTTCGGGGCGGCAGCCGGAGGCCACCGTTGGTCAACAAGCCCCGACGGGTTCACGTGTCCCTCCTGGTTATAGTATGGTGTTCGGGACGGCGGCTGGAGGCCGCCGTTGGTCAGCAAGCCTCGACGGGTTCACGTGTCCCTCTTGGTTATAGTATGGTGTTCGGGGCGGCGGCCAGAGGCCGCCGTTGGTCAGCAAGCCCCGACGGGTTCACGTGTCCCTCTTGGTTATAGTATGGTGTTCGGGGCGGCGGCCGGAGGCCGCCATTGGCCAGCAAGCCCCGACGGGTTCACGTGTCCCTCTTGGTTATAGTATAGTGTTATAGTACGGTGTTCGGGGTGACGGCCAGAGGCACTTGTCGCCCTCGGAGAGTGCCTGATCGGTCACGAGACCGATCAAGCTCTTGCCTGATCGGTCTGGTGACCGATCAGGAAAGTGCTGTCGCGTATGGGTGCGCAGATTTTGTCGCTCAGGAGATCACTCCTCTCTCTCTCTGTCTCTATATATATATATATATATGATAAGCTTTCATATATATGTTATCAACTAAAAATTATTTGGGTCAAATAAAGTCAAGTATAAATATCCAATTATGGTAGTTGTCATATATATATATATATATATATATATATATATATAATATATATATATATATATATATATATATATATATATATATATATATATATATATATATATATATATAGAGAGAGAGAGAGAGAGAGAGAGAGAGAGAGAGAGAGAGGAGTACGAGGGCACCTCGAAAAATAGAAAAATAATTATTGTAAAAACTCTCTCATTTTGTTTGTTTCTAAGTACTTCCATGCCTCCTGTACCTCAAAATCAGCCAGGCCTAAGACCTTCAATTTTGGTTTACTTTTAGTTTTCTCTAGTGCTAATTATATGATCTGTCAAGAAAATAGTATTGGTGCAATTGTCCTCCAAAAGTTTAATATTTAGTCAATATATTTTAGTGGAGAGATTATTGATTCTTAAGATTTAATGAGTTTGGTCAAGGTTGACTAAGCAAGACAAGGTAGATCATATGCTTGGAAGTAAGTGGGGAAAAGTTCAAGAAAATCAAATGTGACCAGATGCTTAACAATTAAGTGAGAAAGTCCTACATGTCAATGTTGACATAGACAAGTCAAAAGTCTCACTTACGGATTAGACAGCATGTAACCCAAAATTTTGATATATGAATAAGGTTAATGTTATGTTAGTTGTGATCTAACCAGTTGTGTCAAGTTTGTAGGTACAGGTTACTTGACAAATTCTAGTTGGAGACCAAGTGAATCAAGTCCAAATAATTAAGGCTTGGCAGTCAAATTCTTAGTTAAGTACTAGGTGAATCAATTCCAAGTGATTAAGGTTTGACAGATAAATTCCTAGTTGGAGGCTAGGTGAATCAAGTCCAAGTGATTAACGCTTGTCTGTTAAATTCCTAGCTGGGTGCTAGGTGAATCAAATCCAAATATGTGGAATCAGCTAAAGGTTGATTTCTCGGCAAAACTCCAAGTGTGTGGAATCAGCTAGAAGTTGATTGCTTGGTAAAACTGGACTAGATGGGTTAAATCTAGTCAAGTAAGTCCAAGTAACTTTATATTTTATATCATACTCATTAAGCGTAATCACTATAGGAAAGCATGCCCAACAATTCCAGGTAATCGGATGGTGTCCGAGGGTGATTGGCTAGTGTTAACTCTCGATGAAGGAATTTCGGAGGGTCCAGACAATCACATAGGGTCCAGATGACCAAATCATACGGGCGACCGGGAAGATTTTCAAGTGACCGAGGAGGTGAAGATATCAACAACTCGAGTGAGTTGGGTCAAAATGAGATTTGACTCCTCTACAGGCGACCGGGAATGGTCCAGTCGACCAAGAAGCTAAAGTTAACATTATCTATTAGATAGAGTTGTAGCCACGTCAACACCTACTCAGTCAATCGGGAGGCTCCCAGTCAATTGGGTGAGTACTATAAAAGGAGTTTTGTGGTAGAGATTCAACACAACACATCTACAAAGAATCCTCTCTTATTCTTGAGCTCTGAGTGCTCCTTCACCTTCTGTGTTGCGATATGCTGCAACTTGTGCTACATTTTAGATCGACAACACCTAGAGTAACATTTTCTTCTATTTAGTGTCGCCTTATTTGTTTTATTCGACTTTAACTTTTTAGATTCTTTTTTGTAAGATTTCTCTACCTAGGAAAAATTAGAAATAAGAATCATATTTTATATTTGTCATGTTCCTATACCTTTGGTTTGGTTGATCAATATGCATACTTAAACTATTAACTAGATCTACTGTATGTTATTGTTGCCTTTATCTTATTTGATTGAATTAGTCTAAGTTTAAATTGTAAATACCCTGAGATAATTTTAATGTAGTCAACCGAGTCATGTTAAGTCCTATTAGGTTTTGATGCCTTGTGTCAGTGTACAAAAACTTAGGAGCAGAAGAAGTCGAGTGAAAGACGCGGCAAGCGAGAAGGAGTGCACAGGAAAGGAGCCGATGTGTTTGGTCCATCCGAGGGATGAAAACTGTGGAAAAGTACACTGGTAAAGAAGTCGGGGAGAAAGACTGCTAGAGGAGAAAGTCAGAAGTTTGGGTTCGGGTGAACTCTACTTCAGACGATCAGAAATCACCCAAAAACGTAGAAGGTTGGTCAACCAGAAGTTAACCAAAACCAAGGCATCCGAACTAATCCGGGGTGCCCAGGACGGTTTGAGGTGCCGGGGTTGATCCCTGGCGCTCATATTGGTCCTGGGTGCCTAGGTTTGTCCGGGGCGCCCAGAGTCCCGAGCGCCCGGGAGCTGATACGGGCACCCAACCTGTCCTGGCTTATCTAAAAAGAGTCATTTTCACGACCGTTGTGATGTAGATAAGAGTTGATCGAACTCAAGCACCTCCATTCAACACAAGCGCCTGAGATATGCTACGTCAGCAATGGATAAGGTTTTCCAAGCTCTATAAATAGAGCCATTTTTCTTAGAATTAAACAACAATCAGTGTATTCTCTTTGAAATTCTATGCTCAACTGTCAGTGCTCTCAACTACTTGTAAGAGGCTTCTCTGCCCACATCAAAGGAGAATTTTTTATAGGGCTTTAACATCATGGATTAACAACCACCCAGATTGCAAACCAAGTAAATTCAGAGTCCCTTCTTACTTGTCTTTTTACATGTTATTTTTGATTAAATAATATTGTATCCTTGCTAAGTTCGAAAGCAAGACATTAGTTTTTAATTTTCAAGGTCATTCACCCTTCTCTAGCCAGCTTGACACGATCCTACAATTGGTATTAGAGCAAGGTCATTTTAGAAGGACTAATCGTCACCTGAAGCAACAAACAAATGGCCTGATCGAGCAATCACCCACCAAAGTTTGAGGGAGAGCTTGCATTTTGACACTACAAAATGGAGATATATTTCAAAACTAACTTCGATATTTTACTAATAATAAAATATATTTTTGAAACACCTAAGGATCACAATAGAGATGTAAAGGAGGATAATCAATGAGCAAAAAGGAGCAGACCGATTTCGTAGCCAACAACAAAGTAGAATTACATCTGCTAATTGTCTTGCCGCCATAAGAAGTTAACTGGATTGACACTTACAACTTGACCAAGGAACTTTGGGAAAAGTTCCTGAAGCTCCATGAAGGAACCATGGAAGCCAAGCTAGGGAAACGAGATCTGCTCCAAAATCAACTCAGTAACCTCCGAATGGAAGAAGGAGAAACGGTGACCCAGCCGCACTCGAAAATCAAGGAGCTAATTACCAAACTCATGAATCTCTAGGAAATGGTAACAAACTGAGATTCACAAAGGTATGCATTTTCAAGAACACCGGAATGGATGTTGATAGTCGACTCTTATTACATCTCCAAGGACTTAGAGGTATGTACCTTAGAAAATCTTTTTTTAACTTTTGAACTTCAAGAATCTCAATGTACAGAAAGAAAAGAAAAGATGGACAACATCGCCCTGAGCACGAGGAAGGTCAAACCAGAATCAGAGTCATCTCTCGATGAGGATCAAGAAGTGTATATGGTAAGGATGTTTAATTTTTTTTAAAAAAATAATAAATTTAATGAGATGCAGATCAAGAGAAATTCTCGAAGCAAAAGGAAAATTAGATGCTATAACTGTGATGAAGAATGACATGTGAAAGATAACCACCCAAAGTTAAAAAAAGGACAAAGACACAACAAAGTCAAAGAATCGGAACGTTAAGGCAATATGGGACGAATCGTCATCAGATGAATCTGAAGTCAAGGAATACGTTGGATTAGCACTAATGGCTAGTCACCAAGAGTCAAATGACGAAGCAACCTCGGAAGATAGGATAGATAAAGGGGGAGCTATGTCAGAAGATGAAGAATCAAATTTTAGATCCGACTTAGTAAGTAAGGTATGCTTTTTATCTCCTGATCAGTTATACAATGGTATTAAACTAATGCCCAAATCATTATACAGATTAAGAACCAAAAATATAGATAATAAAAGAAAATTAGCAAATGCATGCCCATTAGAATTATATAATAAAGTGAAAAATAAAAATGTTCAGTTTAAGAACAAATAGAAAAATTAAAGAACTCTACATGCTCAAGTAATGTTTAAATTTCAAATTATAGAAATTTTTATGGAGGACTAAATTGGTATATTAGAAATCATAGGACCAAAATTATAAAAGTGTCAAAAAATTATATTCCACCCAAATTTTTGATAAATCCAGTAGGTAGAAATTTATTTTAGGTTTCTAAATCAGTATTGAATCGTTAGGCTATTGTTTTAAGCATGCTAGAAATTAATTTATTCTATTTCTCATTTTGAAAAAAACAATTTTTTAGAATAAATTTATTCTAAAATTTTTCTGTGATAGACACTATTCTTACCTATTCACAGAAAGTTTTGGGATTTTTTTTGACCCTTAAATGAATTTTTATGAACTTTTGATCAAATGTTGAAGTTTTAATTTTAAAAATACTTTGAAAATGATTTTGGAAAAAACCAGATTTTTCAATAGCCATTAGATTTTGATTTTTCTAAAAAATTATAAAGATTTTTTCAGTCAAAATTCATTTTTAAGCATTTATTTTTAAAATTTTTATATGATCAGATCTAATATTTTGACATATTCTCGGGACTTTTTATAAATTTCGGATAAAAAATATTTTTTTATGAATTTTCTATCTAAAACTACGTTTTTTAATTTAAAATATTTTGAAGATAGATTTTTAACCAAATAAATTTTTCAGTGATTCTTGATTGAATTTTACATATTTAGAAAACTAACAACTTATTTTAGAAAAACAAAACTATTTTAGTCTATTCTTTCCAAAAACTATTTTTTTAAACTAAATTTTTAAGGGATTCTTTTTGAAGCAAGATTTTTCATCTTTTTCAAAAGAAATAATTTTTTAAAGGATTTTTTTATAACTTAATGATGTTTTCCCGTTAACCATTTTTGTATGTGATCAAATTAAGTTAAGGAGTAGTTTGATTGTAATATTTTTTTTACTTAATCACAAAAAATATTTTTGTCTGTTTTTATTTGTCATTTGTATTTTTCTATCTTAACTCAGGTTGATGGACATCAAAAATGGAGAGATTGTAGGTATCCCAAGATTGTTTTGATATAGTCAACCGCGTCAAGTTAAGTCCTATTAGATTTTGATGCTTTGTGTCTATGTGTGTTAGAATTTAGGAGCACAAGAAGTTGAGTGGAAGACACGGCGAACAAGAAGAAGTGCACAGGAAGGGTGCCGATGGGCTCGATGCATTCGAGGGACGAAAAGCTGACAAAGCATACATCAGTGGAGCGAAAAGGACGTGTGTGATGTCTAAGGGATGAGAAGTCGAGGAGTAAGACTGCTCGAGAAGAAGGTTAGAAGTTTGGGCTTGGGTGAGCTCAACTTCGGATGATCAGAAATCACCCAAAGGCACAGAAGGCTGGTCAACTGGAAGTTGACATGAACCAGGGTGTCTGGACTAATTTTGTCACACCCCAAGACCAAAGGAGCCGTTAATGCAATATAAAATCGGACAACATCTCCCCTATACGGCAGACAATTTAGACATACATACAACACATGCAATATAATAGTTGGCTTCAAGCCTCAAAGCAAAAGATATAATAGAAGATAATAAATGCATGTCAGCAAATAAACTGGTAAAACTCACCTGAGCTACCCTCTGGGCAGGGCCGCAGCAAAATAAGAACCATGAAGTCTAATAGAGGACTCAAAAAATACAATACCGCAGCAAATGCCACATGATATAAGTCTACAACATAAAATGAATACAAACCAAAGAGTATGCTGTAAAAGAAAACAAAAATACGCGGAAGCATCCATCACTAGAGTCATAGGGACCTGGGACTGGCAACTATGCTCCCCTGGCGATCTATCAACCTGAAAACAAAAACAATGTGATGGGTGGTGAGTCCAAGTGGACTCTGTGGGTATAGAAAAAGATATGTATGACATAATAAACAGCTATAAAAGCTATACAGAAACAACAGGGTACAGTCTCATACGGAAATATCAGAATATGCATAACTGAAAATACCAAATGAATGTACATACCAAAAATCAGTCTATCTTGAATCATATAAGGCTCGCATCATACGAGCAGGTGCAAGGTCATCAAACCAAACACATAATATCTCTTGTATGTGTATGTCAAACTTATGCAACAACCAAATGCAGTAATCACAATCAAATACACAATGCATCATATGCACATGATGCAATGACATGATCACCTCTGACGCCAGTCATGCCACCGAGACATGTCATATGTGTCGGTCGAGTGGGTAGGGTTGTGACACTGTACGCACTCTGCCATTACTGCTCCTGAGTGACTGAGTAGACAGGATGCTGGCAGGAGACCACCTCCTACCCCATGTACATATGGAGAAGCGTCACTCTCATCTCCTCTGGTTTATGGAAAGAGAAGAGATCCCTACCTACTACCACGCTCTATAACCACTACCCATAAGCGGCAAAGCGGAGCAGAGTAGAGTAACTGCACACACCCAATGGTATCTATTAACCCATGAGTGATCGTGTGTGTAGATCATGTACTGGACTACTGGCTCAGACAATAAGAGAGCCGATGATCGCCGACATGCAACAGTGCAGGGATGATGCATGACTCTAACACATGCAACCTCTCTCGATCATCATACATAACTCAACCTAACATGCATAGGTTGATCACATGTATAATAATATATCCATCATACATTTAGATACACATGCAAGTATAACTAGAAATCAATCCGTGTAGATATACAATGGCATGCCTCTATATCTACGTACACATGCATACATGAATACTATACAGAGTGAGATGTCATGTATAGAGACTGTATAGATAGAAATTTGATCATCTCAAAGATAAAGCAATAAGTATCAAGTAGGATAACAATGGTAGCAGATTTAAGGTAAATATAACCTACTACACATAGATAAACAACCATGCATAAAGATAAGTGGATCTAAAGAAATAAGCAAGAAGTACTAACCTCAAAGTAGGAGTCCATATCAAATGAGAACCTCCCATCCATTAATCAGCAATAGTAAATTCAATCAATGCCCTATATCAAAGGACATATTAAATAGTTATTTACATAGAAATAACTAGCTGTCAACTACTAATCCATATAGGTAATAATCCTAATCATCATAATCATTTAACTAAACCCTAATCCAAGATAAAGGATTCATTCCTAGGGTGATAACCTATAGCCAGATCAATATGGCACAAACCGATACCAAGATCAAAAGGACAACCTACAACCTACTCTAAACCATTCTAAAACATCAGGGTATCATACAACCACTAATCTACACAACACAGTAGCTATTCATCAACTAACACATCTAAGGATCAATGACACCATTGCAATCCCAATCAACACTAATATATCCGGGGTTAACATCAAAAACACAACTCTCATTATATTCAAGCAACCCCAAGATCTAAACATCAAGCTAATACCAAATCCAAACAGTATTGCCACCAAGACCCAACAATCCAGTATCATGATTAAATGCTTGGACAACACAGTACCCTATTTGAAATTGTACGCATCTGTGAATAAGATGCTACCCAAGTGAGGTAAACCATCATCCCAATTATATTCAATTCAATAAGTCTCTGATCACCGGAAACCACCCAACTTACAACGATAGATTCAAAAAAAACACACCCTCTACTGATCGGCATCATAGCTTCTATAGATCCATCTACACAACATTCCAATTCAACACAACCATGAAAAAAAAACAACGGATGATGACTCCACATAGAGGATCTATCCTAGAAACCCCCAAAACCGAGCTCCATTCCAAATCGCAAGATTGAGGCAGCGTCAAAACCAATCAGAAAACTATTTGGACAAGTTATCCTTACCTGCCTAAGATCCCACATGCACGGCTCACCCTCCCTTGTTTAGATCCTACAGTCCGGAGCTCGCAAAGAGAACATCCTCATGACCCACGCGATCCACCCTTAGAACTCAACGACTCAACCTTCGTCAAAGATCCAATCGCTGTGGATCCACCACTAGGTCAGAACTTCCCTTTGGCAAGAATCACTTCAAGAACCAAGGAAAGGGAGGTTCACAGATTGGCTTACCTTCTACCAGCCAAGCGTGGAGATCGCGATCCGAGGTCAGGAAGAATGGTGGAGGCCGATGCTCGTGCAACCACAGAAAAGGGAAGAGGAACCTCAGTGAGATCGAGAAGTTGGAGGAGGTTCGAGTGAGACTAAGAGGCAAGGATGGCGTCGGGTGGCAATCAGCTCGATTGCGCGGAGGAGGAGGAGGAACCGTGGCTTTTGCGATCAGGTGGAAACAACGAAGTAAAAGAAAGAAAGGGAGATATTTATGGCTGCCACTTTTTAACCCTCCAACTTGGCTAATCCAAATGAAGCCCTTAGGTCTAGGATTTGAAACCCTTTAGGGGGCATTTGGTAGACTTGTTTTTCATTTTCATTTTCTGTAGAAAATGTAATTTTCTGGAAAACGTGTTTGGTTTGCATTTTCCAGCCAGAAAAAGATATAGCATTTTCTGGAAAACTAGAGAATGAAAGAAAGTCATTTTCCTGAAAATGAGAAAATACGATTTTCTAGAAAATGAAAATAGAAAATGATGCAAACCAAACGCCCCCTTAGTCCTTCCACCTTCAACCAATCTGATTCAAACCCTCATATTAGGGTTTTTATTCAATTCATCCCATACTAATTTCAAGTTTTTCCAATAAGACCCCTTTAAAAATGCGTTCGTATACTCGAGAACCCGAAAACCCCTCCATAAACTTCCAAAAAAAAATTTGGTTCAGGTTTTTAATCGCCGTATTTTACATTCTCTCCCACCAACAAAACTTTGATTCCCAAATTTCATCATCATATACGGTATATACTAACAACTAATGCTAACAACACCTATACCGTATAAGTGCTGACGGACCCTAACCATACGTTTTCGGGTAGAGTAACGACCTATTGAAACCAGTGGTCTACCATAACCACTGATTAATGACTAACATCTCTCCATCTAGTAGGGCAACCCTAGACCCCATGATATAGTCGTAAACACCCGCTAGACCCCATCCAAATGTATCCGTGACAAGCATGAAAAAGCACTACACATATCTATCACTAATTTAACTGAAAATACATGAATGACACATCATACAGTGAAAATTCGATCCCTTGGTCCGCAGTGCCTCCTCTCTGGTGGCAGCATATGCTCATCCCGTCTCTAGCGGTGGTGGTACTGCTGGATCCTACTGTGCCTGTGACGGTGGCACTGTCGGATACTGCTGTGGCTGTGGCTGTGGCTATGGTGGTGGCACTGCCGAATACTATTGTGGTTGTGGCTGAGGCTGTGGTTGAGACTGTGGCTGATACACCATAGGCTGATATGGTGGATAATACTAATACGGAGAAATAGCCTGATGCTGAGATCCTGAGACAATAAATGGTGATACTGCTGAGGTGCTTAGGTGCTCATATCCATGCATACTATAAATAGCTACTAGAGAGGTCAAACGTGGCTGACAGAAAGAAGGTTGAGTCTTACATTCTCCCCCCTGAGATCCTAACTGACTCAAAGGTACACTCTGTCTAGTAGCTCCCGTACCCTCATTCTGTGCCTTCAGCGCACAATGTGGACTCATATGTCTTGGCAGCTTGCAGTAGTAGCAAATAGGATGCTCCAGTGGGTAATCCACCCTACTATGCTCTCGGGAACCACACTGAGCACAATGTGACCTATTAGTAGACTGCTCCCGACTATACTGAGAAGACCGGGAGGACCCTTTGTGGAACGTCTAGACTTCTTAGGCCGGTAAGATGACCCATAAGTGCTCTGAGCTGACTGACTCTGACTGCCACGCTTCTGCCCCGTGGCCTGAGGTGGCTGAGTCTGAGCTGAATCCTGAGTCGACTCCTTTCCTTTCTTCTTATCTCCGTTTACCTACTATTGGGCCATCTCTATCAGAAGGAATTTCTCTAAAGCCTCGCGGTATGATGTCGTGCTAAAACCAGCTATTTGAAGCCTGATGTACCCAATTAATCCCTGGTTAAACTGGATCATACATGATTTGTCCTCGGCGACTAACTGGGGGTAAAATTCAGCCAAACGATTGAATTCTACATTATATTCTATGGTCATGCGGCTCCCCTGCTGGAGAGTCAAGAACTCCTTACGCTGAGCCATCTAATATGTAACTGGAAGGTACTGGCTCTTGAACGACTCTCAAAATACTTCCCAAGTGAGGCGCTATTCACCAATAACTGTGTACTGCGAGGCCCACCAAGTAACTGCCTCATCTTGCAAATGATAGGAAGCCAACTATGCCTTCTCCCTCTCTGAACAGGCCATGTAGTAAAATGTACCCTCTAATGTCTCAATCTAGGAGCGGACAACCCGCAGGTCAGGTCCTCCATGGAACAATGTGAATTGACCTTTCACTGACTTCGCCAATGCTGGTATCTGTGCTCTGGCATTGGCCCTGTCCGTCGGAACGATAGGATCCACCAATGAAGCCACAGTAGATACCGGAGCAGGAGATGTAGGCGGAACTGTGGGAAATTCTGGAACCGGAGCCACGGGTGGAGCTGGGTAAACTGTCGGAGCAGGCACAATTGGCGGTACTGCAGAATGCTCTGTAGGGAGTATTGATGGAGGAATTGATGAATACATAAATGCCTACTGGTTATGCACTGTAGGGGGTGTGGGTACTGGTGGATGCACTGTAGGGGGTGCCGATGGTGGTACTACTGGGTATGCATATGCAGACACTGCTGGAGGTGTAGCATTAGGTACCACTAATGGTATAGATGGATATGGTAGCAGGTACCAATGTCGGTACTGTGGGGATGACTAGGGTAGTAGTTGTGGGCAGAACTGTAGGAACCACCGATAGTAGTGGAGATGGGGCCCTCAGAACACTCGGAGGAGTATGCCCTCGACTGACCAGCCCCGTCTTCATCAGTCTCTCAGGTGACACTGTCACCTGAGTCCCTACAGTAGTCTTACGTGGCCACCCTAGACCACGTCTCAACGCTGGAGCTCGTTTACCCTGAGTCACACCTGTTACAATGTTACACAGGTATTACTAATGGTACAAGTCAACTAACCTTACCAGTTTACACATTTGTCGCTTGGAGATGTCCCATTGCCACCAGGCCCCAGAGTATAAATCACGTCGTGAAAACTATGGGATCGGTAGCGTCGATAGGGGGTGAATATCGACTCGTAAACTTTTTCAGAATCTTGTCATTCGTTCGTTCGCTCATTCTTTCTATCAAGAGAGTTAGTACACAGCGGAATAATAAATACGAACAAAAGCCACAACAAGAACACGCGAAATTTACTTGGTTCCCAACCCCCCAGGGTCAGTACATCCAAGGCTTAATTATGGGATGTGCCCGTCCACTAGTGGTCTCCTTTCCGGAAATTTTTCGGAGGCGGAGAAACCCGTCTTACAGTTTTGAGTACAAGCACAAATATAAAAATAAATGCAATACAACTTATAATAAATCAAACCAAAAGTGAAGATCTCGGCCAACTCTCGAAGTCTGAAGCGTCGTTCACTTCTTCCTGGAGCCTCCTAGGTCGCAAAGCTTCGTCTTAGTGCTTTTTCTACACAGTGAATGAGTAGTAGTGTAACACCCAATGATTTTCTGGTATTATTAGGGATTTTTCGGAATTAAAATAAAAAGAAAATGAAAAAATGGTCAGGGAGAGATTTGATCTCGCGACCACACGGCAAGCCGGTCCTTAAACGGACTCAGCTAGCCAGAAGGACGGGGGTATCAAGCACAAAAAAGGAAGGATCGAAATTATGTTATAGGTAAGTTAGGCTGTTTCATGAAGAGGTATTTAGACTTCCACTTAAGTCGCGTGAAGCCCCGATTAGGTTTTTCGTGAGGCTGCGAGAGGAGGCGCGTGGAGGCTGCGAAACCAAAGGGAAACTCAAGGGATTTTTTCCTCCTTCTTCTTCCTCTTGAGTAGAACATCTAGGGCTTCTTCCCTAGGGTCAAAGAGGGAGGAGATTTGCGCGAAGAAAGGGAAGACGAGTGCTACGTTGGGATTTAAACCATACTTAGTGAGTTTTCTTCAAGATAAGGGTAAGTAGATCACTCACCTGCAATAGGAGTAGCTTTCGTATGTAAGTTCTTGTTGTAAAATCATGTTTTGTGATGCATGCTTTAAGAATATGGTTATAGTGTATTTTAAGTTCTCAAAGATGCATGTTTTCTCATGATAGAAACTGATTTGGGTTAGATTTAGTGTATGAAATCTAAGCATGATAAGATTTAATTTTTGAAAAGTCTCAAAAATAAGTTTTGGGTTAAGGGCACGCAAGGTGCTCGATGAAAGTCTCACGTAAGAAAGGTAAAGGTGTTAAGTGAAAAAAAAAATCATTCAAAAGTAAGATAGTTTGATACGTATGAGTATTATAGTAAGAAAGTATTTTATTTTCGTAAAGTGACATGTACCGGGCAAATGGAAGGCTCACAGAAAGTTAGAAAGAAGCTCTAATAGGGTACGGTGGCTAGCTACCCCGAAACCTATTAGAGAAGCGCGCAATTGGTACATTGATACCATGGTACCATGTCAAGCCCTGAGGAAAGTTGATTATTATTTTCAAGTATATAAGTATTTGCAAGTGTTTGTTAGTTTTAAGTACGTGCCTTTATTTCATATGTTAACATTGATACATTGCAAGCATGTTAAAGAGTAAGGGTAAGGAAGTTGTGTTTTAATGTATGAGCATGTTAAGTTGCAGGTGTTTTAAAGCAAGTAATGTTTTCAAGCATGAATTGAGCATGATAAGTATATGGAAGTTTTCCCATGTGCATGTATTTTGGAAGCAAGCATTCTTTGAAATGAGCATGTTTATTTTTGATAGCATGGATTTGTGAGTTAGGATTTACTTACTAAGCAATGTGCTTATTAGTTGCATTCCTTCTATTGCAGATAAAGGCAAAGAAAAAGCATAAGTTATGGAGGCGACCAGGACTTGCATTGATGCTCATTGGCGGTGGAACCGTGGAAGAGATCCATTGGGTTAAGGCTTAGAGGCAATTTCTGAAGTTTAGAAACTTGTGGTTTGGTGTTTTGGATTGGTAGAACGTAATGATTTTGTGTAAACTTTGCATAGAGACAAGGTTGAGTACAAAACTCTAGTATAGCTTTAATATTTAATATTTTGATTGGTAAAATGTGAACATTGTGTTTAACTTCCACATAGAGTCAAAAGTTGATACAATCTTTAGCACGATTTCATATGGTTTGGTAGTCTTGTTAAATTCCGCAAAGATTCTAATTTCAAGTCATTAGATTTGTTTTGAGTTGCTAGGATGTTTATAAAACTAGTATAGAGTATAGAAATGGAGTTATGTCTTTGTATGTCTTGAAAGTATATGATTTGTGGATCTTTGGAAATGGTTTTCAGGTCTGAAATACAGGTTTTTCAGGCATGCCAGTCGACTGGGTCAGATACCAGTCGACTGCTGCTTAACCTAAGGCCAAGGTCTAAGGTGAAGTCAAAGGTTAAGGTTATGTGATTAAAGGTAAAGGTAGTAAAGAGCGACGATCCGGCTTAAGTATAGGGTAGAGAAGTTGGGTCGTCACAGAGTGGTATCAGAGCGAGGTTCCACCCTTCCGCCACACTGACATCAAGCATCAATCCTGCCGCCTACTAAGTAAGAAGTTCATATGTTGTAGTTTTATATGCTTTTATTATTGACTGCTAGTATCAGTAAGTGCATGATGATAGAAAAGTATATTGGTATTATTTTATGCTAATATGTGCAAGGAGATAATGAAGTAAGTTAGTAAGAGATAATGAGTTTTTATTTTCTTTACACTATAGAGTAAGAGAATGGCAAGAGGACATCCCAGAATTGTCCGAAATGAGGAGCAAGCTCCTAGAGAACAAGAGTCCACGGAGTCAGTACCACCAACAGATCTTCAAGGAGTGGTAGCCCAGCTGCAGAGACAACTTGCCGAACAACAGCAAGTTATTGCTACCTTGATGGCTAATCAGCAGGCCACTCCTGCTACCACGCCAGTGGCGCAAGTAGTGGCACCAGTGGTGACAGAGACTCCCCCAGTACCTCTGGCAAGAGAAGTGAGACAGGAAGCATATCTGATCCAGTGGCAGAGATTGAAGCCCGAGAATTTTTCTGGCACAAGTGAACCATGGGATGCTCAGGCATGGTTCAAAACAGTGGAGAGTATAATGGAGTTACTGGACTAGCCCGAGGTGGAGAAGATAAAGTGCACATCCTTCTGCCTTACTGGAGATGCCAGGATGTGGTGGTAAAGAGTGAAGGCTAAGAGAAATGTGAATCAGATGACCTGGACCGACTTTGAAGAAGAGTTCTTGGAGGAGTACTTTCATATGAAGGTAACAAACAAACACTACGATGAATTCACTAAGTTTCGCCTAGGAGATCTATCTGTAGATGAAGCAGTGAAGAAGTTCAATCGACTAGCTCGCTTGTGCCCGGAGTTAGTTAGCACTGAAAAGGAAAGGGTCAGGTTGATGCTCAAGATGCTGAGGCCTCAGATAGCTTTGAATGTGGCCGGCAGTGGTAATAGACCACAGACTTCAGAAGAACTAGTAAGTAGTGCTTGTTGGATCGAGAAAACCGATAGAGGGGGGGGGTGAATATCGGAAATCGTTCGGATTTAAAAAGAGAATGCGTAGCGGAAGATTAAAATTAAAAACACACAGACACAGTCGATTTTACTTGGTTCGGAGCCTGTGTCGACTCCTACTCCAAGGCCCACGGTCGCTGTTTACTTTGGGCAATTCTATATACGGTGCAAACAGTTTACAAAATTTGATTACAAAAATAAGTGCAGTAAACTTTTAACTAGCTCTTTTACCGACGTCCGGGGTAGATCGACTTTTTCGGAGTAGCGGGACGTCGTCGGCTCGAGTTGGAAGGATTCTGAGGCGAAGCGCGAGTGCAGAAGAGCGTATAAGAGTTGATCAGAAATTGTATCTTGAAGCCTTAGTCGAGGGCCCTTTATATAGGGCCTGGGGGCGCCCGGGATGTCGGGGACGCCCCCCACGTGTCCTTCGATCCGGTTCAATCTCGGCCAGCATCTGATCCCCTTATCTTCGAGATCCGCTTTGACCGGGGCGCCCGGAGCGCTCGGGGCGCCCGGATTGACCGGGTCAAAGTGTTATCAGCTTGGCTTCGAAGGCTTCTGGATCGAGGCTTGCGCATGGGGGCGCCCGGGACGCTGGGGGCGCCCGGGAGCAGCGGGGGCGCCCGGGAGCACGGGGGCGCACGGGAGTTGTACTGTCGAAGCCACTTTGCATTTGTTGTGTTTGGTGTTCACCTTGGGGGCGCCCGGGACACTCCGGGCGCCCTGGTTAGCTATTGCCTCATTCCTTTGAGGCTCTCTGAGCTGCAGACACAAGTTCCTTCCTTCGGTCCTGCATCCAGGGTTAGTCCAAAACACAATAAAGCAATAAAATATTTATTTATACAGCCTTAGCTGTCTTGGTTCTGACTTTGGGCTTCCAAAATGGAGCCCTAGGTCAAACCGACGCCTACTGTTCCCTCGACGGGGAACGCGTCCTCACCTACTCCTCTCGGGAGAATGTACCTGATGCCAACCGCTCCTTTGGTTGGACTTTTGCCTAGAGGTCCTTCGCCAGGTCTTGGATACCAAGCTGTCCTTCGCCCGGTGCTTAGCAGTCCTTCGCTAGGTCTTGGTGACTAGCAGCCCTTCGCTAGTTGCCTAGCAGTCCTTCGCTAGGACTTGGTGACTAGCAGCCCTTCGCTAGTTGCCTAGCAGCCCTTCGCTAGGACTTTGTATCCCGGCATTCCTTCGCCAGGTGCCTAGTCGTCCTTCGCTAGGGCTTTGGATCCTGGTAGCCCTTCGCCAGGTGCCTAGCAGCCCTTCGCTAGGACTTTTCCTGCACACTCAGTGAATATTGTTAGATCACAAACAAACTTAACTTTGAATTCTTTGCCAATATCAAAACAAGGTTCAATATGGTGCTTCCTGCACCAACAATCTCCCCCTTTTTGATTTATGGCAACACAATTCAAAGTTAAGTAAAAACATATAACAGTTAATAAAAGAAGGTAAAAACACAATGAAGTATAGGAAAAAACACAATGAAGTATATAAAAAAATTTATCAAATTTTTTTTTTCTCATACTCCCCCTAAAACCCTGAATACTTGCAAAATACTTATCTTTGACCTTTCCTCCCCCTTTGACATATATCAAAAAGAAACATGGGTGTTCAAGGTATCTAACAGGGATTTTTGAGTTTTCCTAAGTGCTTCATGTCTTTAACAAAGTCTTTTTCAAAAAATGGAGTAAAAGTATTTTCACTAACAAAACTTGTTTCAAATTTTAGGCAAAATTTTTGAAAATTTAGTCAAAATTTTGAAGCTAGATTTCCTTTAAACAAAGTTTCAAATTTTGAGAATTGGGAATAAATTTGTTTACTAAGGAAAATTTTACTTAGGAGAAAAATATGTACTCAAAAAATTTGAAAACACTTAGAAATACTTCAAAATTTTTGAAGCACTTGTTAAAAAAAATTCCTTTCTCTCTTTCCTTTTTCTCCCCCTTAATGTGAAATTCTTCTCCTTATGTTTTAGACCATTCTAAGAAAAACTCTTTGAAAAGGGGAAAAAAAATTTTAAGAAAGAAATTTTTAATTTCACTTTTTCTACTCTCCCCCTTGGTCTTATATCAAAAATTTTTTTGTAAAATATATTTTGAAAGAAATTTAAATTTGTGTATCAGAGCTTATGAAAAAAAATTGAGCGAAGTAATGTCAAGTGTTATGATAATTTAAAAAGACTGAAAAATTTATGTTCAAAATCATAATTGGAGTCAAGTGTATATGATAACCAATAAGTTTACTTGTTCTGAATATTTTGAAAAATGCACAAGAATGCAAGTACTTTATTGAGCTTTTAAAAGGCATAAGTATTTTGAAAGATATTATGAATTTGAAAAAACATAAGTACTTTTCAAATATTAAAGAAAATTACTAAAATTACTTGACTTATCTTTTTGAAAGTACTTACACATAATCTTTTACTTGCTTTGGTTTCTTTTCCAGTCTGACACAATCCTAGGAAACCTTGTTAACTACAAGGAAATTTCCTTAAGTGTCCTAGAAATTTTCCAACTCAAGTAAATATTATTTCCAAAATAATTTTGATAAGCCAAAATGATAGTATTTTGAAAATATATGCAAGTACATTTTGAAAAATGTATCAACTTTGGAGGCACAATATTTTACTAGACTTGGTTTATTTTCCAGTCTAACACAATCCTAGGAAGCCTTGTTAACTACAAGGACCTTTCCTTAAGTGTCCTGGAAAATTTTCCAAAGTCAAGTAAATATTAATTTCAAAAGTATTCTCAATAGATTTTTAAAAGTATTCCAAAGTCACGTAAAATTTTGAAAGTGATGATATATATAAGCAAAATGATTTTACAGGATAGTATTTTGAAAGAGTAATTATTTAAGTTTTCAAAAGGATTTTAAAGGTGCAATGCATGAAAATATATAATTTTGAAAATGCTCAATAATTCTTTTAATTTGATCTCCCACTTAACTCGACCCAGTCCTAGGAAGCTTGTTGACTACAAGCGATCTTCCTCTGAGTCTTAAGGTTTGATTCAAATTTTACGAATTATCTAATAATTTCAAACTTGTTAGAAATAATTTCTTTTGATTTAGACTCCCCTAAATTTGACACATCCTCGGAGTCCTTGTAGATCATTAAGTAGACCTTCCTTTGCGTCTTTAGGGTTTACTAAAATCAAAAGAATAGTTTTGAATACTAGCATGGTAATATAATTTTAGAAAATTCAATTTGAAATGAAGATAATTTTAAAGCATAAACCCCGTTTTCGAAAAACATTTTGAAATGATAATGGTTTTTTTTGTAAAGCACAATTTTCGAAAAATATAGTGATTATTTGAAAACATAGAAATTTTTTTTTAAGTCTAAAAAAAAATAAATATCTAAGCCCAGACTGTAGACAAAAAGAAAATATCTAAGCCTAGGGTGACTTTTGCCATACAAGAGTAAACTAATTTTCAAAAAATATTTGTATAATGGTAAAGGAAAGAAATGAATGTTATGAAATAAATTTCAGGTTAGTGAACAAAAGAGACTTGATTTTAATTACAATGATTTGAAACATTGACTCTTAGTTAAAAAGTTTAAATTTGATTTTTGTGAAAATAAAAATTTAGAGGGTTAAGTTTGTTCAGTTGAATTAAATTTTGAATTTGATTGAATTAAATTTAATTGATTTAATTGAATTTAATTGATTTAATTAAGATTTAATTGAATTTAATTGATTTAATTAAGATTTAATTTAATTGAATTTAATTGATTTAATTAAGATTTAATTGAATTTGATTGATTTAATTAAGATTTAATTGAATTTAATTGATTTAATTGAATTTAACTGATTTAATTAAGATTTGATTTAATTGAATTAATTGATTTGATTTATCTGAATTAGTTGGTTGGGTTGGACTCAACTTTTAGGTCCTAAGCATCTCACTCATTTCTAAGTGACAAAACAGGATATCCTTAACTGTTTTGTGAGATGTATATTTTAATAGAAGGATTTATTTTGAAAAGACCATGATTAATTTTGAAAAGTTTCTTAAATTCAATTTAAATTTGTTTTGAAAAGAGAATTTTGAATCTAAAATTAACTGAAAATTTGTGTTAGATTCGAATTTAACAAAGAGTAAATTGAATTTGAATTTCAAAAATTGGCTTCCAGGTCTTGGCGAGGCACAAGGCCTTCTTTGGCCGTAGCCTTATTGGATCATCAACCCTTTCCTAGACAAAGCCTTTTAGTGAAATTTCATCTTCAAAATTACTTTTTCATAAATTCTGGTCTAACTAGTTTGGGTCTTGGATCGGTAGCTTCGGCTAGTTCCGCCAAGATGGCTTCCCTAATGTACTA